>JABFOV010001092.1:0-28175 GCA_022817685.1 Aradophagus sp. ZL-2020
TCCGTAGAATCCAAAACTGAAATAAAAAATGGGGGTTCCTATTTAAGATTTCAAAGTTGCCCACCGCCCCACCCACTGGGGGCAGGGGGCGGGGCTGATTTTAGCACAGAATGATTCCCCCTTCAAATCTGTTAAGATTTGGTCTCAGCTCAATTTTTCGTACATCGCGTATTTTTTGAGTTATTTCAAGTTGTCAAGTTAAATGGGACACCCTGTATAATAATAATTGTATACATTATTTATTATAAATAAATAATTCTCAGGCTATTGCTAGAACTTGTAAGAAATTATTTGCAAAAAACACGTCTAATATTTACGGTAAAGCATAGTCTTGCAACTTCGGGGGAAAAGTGCATAGGTGTCGATGTATACTCTTTGTGAAAACACATAGAAAATGACGACATCTACGCTTCCTACTATCAGAGTTTGAGACTCTTGTGGGGTTTCACACCGTTACATCAGTCGATCGTTGACCAGTGAACCGTGCGGAACTCTATCGAGCTTTATCGAGTGTAATGCGAAATTTTGCAAAATCAATGTCATTATCAGATGTTTAAAGTCTATATTTTGTTCAGTTTCTATGTCCAGGATACACTTTTTTCCGCACTGCTAGTGCCGCCATATTTATTTAAATATTCCCGCCAAAGTGAACGTTCTCCTTCTTTGGGTTAATAGTCTGTTGTCATCAAACTAGGGACTCTTACAACTAGTAAACACGTCGGTTTTTACAAATTTTTGATAAGTTTTTAGCTTTTTCTTTTCGCAAAAAGTTTTCTGCGTTAATTTGATGCGCATTGTACATTTGGATTACGACGCGACGCAATTTCGCGAGTGTTATCTTTGGAACATCATACTTTTTTTTGTAATTCCAATCACCGTTGACATTCCAAAAAATGTCGTGAGATGAAGGTAGGTGCGTTTCTACGCGAATCATAGTTTTCTTGGATGTATAACTTGGATTTATATCCATCATTGCGATGTTTCCGTGAACATTGTGCTAATATATCCCACGCATATATATCACCATTGTAGTTGGTGCTTGAAATGAAAATAATAATGTAACAGAGTAGTGGAAAGTTGATTTATCAAATAAATTGCATAATTTCTTAACTTCTGGGCACATTTGAAATATATTTGTATTTTAATACAATGATATAGGCATTTCCCCATTCCGAATTCGGTTTAATTACATCAAAATTGAATAATAATATAAAACGCAGATAAGTGTAAAATTATTAATGTTTAATTTAAACTACAAAAAGTAAATATTGGTCGTGCAATCGTTGAACCAAATAATTACATGAGACGAAATTGGACAAACATTGCCATTATTTATCCACAAATTCGAATTCTGTTGTACTTCTGTAATGTGATTTTACACAGAAATTAGCTGCATTTATGCATACTTCCCAACAATGGAAGCAGTTGTACATCCCTGAATAATGTTATTTCCAAATAGCAAGGAACTTATTGTTATATACTGACAATGTTCTTTATAGTGGTTCAGTCAACAATGTTTCGCAACATTTCAACAGAAGTTTCAATCAAAGATTACGAGTGAATCAGGAAGCAACAACTTCTAATATTGAAACGTCTACAAAGCCCAAAATCTAAGCATTGATATAAAATAAATATTAACATTTATATTAAAAAAATAATAAATTTTAAGATGTTCAAAATATGTATAAAGCGGCAGTAGCTAATATTATTAAACATAGATATTCTAACATAAAAATGTATCTAATTTTATTGAAATTCAATCAAAATAATTATAACGCGACAAATTTAGCTCAGAACGAGACGCGTCACAGTATGAATACACATATATACTTTCTATTGTTTCTTCATTTAAAAAACGTTGACGTCATTCTTGACAATTTCACACTTGAACGTAACATTGCCGTCCACTTTATTTTCTAAACCCCGCTAAAGCGTTTGTACAACTTTCATTCGGAGGGAAAATATTGTCGACGTGAAACCGTGCCTCCGCGCGTTGAGCAGGCATGAAATTTGTTTTAGGGTCAATTGGCGGGCTGAAAAGGTGACTCGTGTAAAATGTTCTCCTCGCACGCAACGGGTCAATTTTCATATATCACTTTTCGTTGAAAACGGTCAAGCACTTACATGCCGCCCCGCTAACAATGCTGGCGAAAACAGGTGCGATAAGTATATAATTTTTACATTGTTTCCATTTTCCCGGTTAAAAAATTCGGCAATTAAAAATAAATTCCAAGTGTCCAACTATAAGCGAGTGGCGTTCCATATCTTTTCAAGTTTTTAAACTTTAATTTGCATCGTATTACATAACAAATAAAGTGCGTTAACCCCAGTTTGTATGAGAGTAGAGGGAACTAAAAGTAAAAATAATGCATATGCAAATAAAGCAATTTATTCCATATATTTTCGCAGTTTTCATATTTCAAGTGAATTTTCATTAAATATTCTCATTGCAGCAATCTTATGAAAACGTCCATGCGCAGGACCTTATCTGTGGATTTAACCGAGGAATTTTTCGAAAATTTTGCGTAGAATTTTAAATAGGAATTCAAAGCAGCTACGTAAGTTTGATCCCAAAAAACAATTTCATTGTTAAAGGGAACGGTAAGTCACGTAGTCTCAATTTTTAAACAATGTTACATCACAAAAAAAAAGTGATATCATGTGAAGGTAAGGCGTATTGACTTTTTTAATTTTTATTATTCCGCTTAAAAACAATAAAAATTTTGTTAGTTTTGGACAGATTTGTGAGATAGTTTTCAAAAAAAAAAAAAAATTCAAAAACAAAATCTTGCCGGTCTATTTAGGAAAAAATACTAAATAGAACTGGCAAGATTTTGTTTTTGAATTTTTTTTTTTTTGAAAACTATCTCACAAATCTGTCCAAAACTAACGAAATTTTTATTATTTTAGAGTGGAATAATAAAAATTAAAAAAGTCAATACGCCTTACCTTCACATGATATCACTTTTTTTTTGTGATGTAACATTGTTTAGAAATTGAGACTACATGACTTACCGTTCCCTTTAACAATGAAATTGTTTTTTGGGGGATATCATTACATTTTTTTTTCTTCATTTATTTCGACTGCATAAAGTACACATTGTATAAAACAAGTAAATTTATTAAATCTCAAACAATTGTAAAGAACAATTAATAATTTACATTATTATTATATAATATATAATTATATTATATATTATTATTAACATACAAAAAGCCGCTTTGTGTAATTTGCAGGAAATTGTTAATAACAATTATTAATTATTTATTAACAATTGGAAATACTAGTTTTCTCAAGACTTAAGTTCATAAATTAACATAAGTTTCCTTTCCGATTCAAATAAGCCTTTTTGGTATAATTTTGCAAGAAATTGTTAATAATAATTATTATTTTGTTATTAACAATTTGAAATTCTAATTTTTATAATGTCCTTATTATTTAATGTAATACTTAATGTAATATTTAGTAATATGTAATATTACTGTAATGTAGTAAAATGTAATATTTAATGTAAGTACACAAGCGGGCAGAGCCATCTGGCGTTGATAAAAAGAAAAGGAAAATCCGACGCGCCATCTCGTGTTTCATCGCGAGAAACATTTAGCGAAACGTGATAAGGAGAAAAAAACACACTTTTTATATCAGCGTCGAAAATTTTAACAAAAATAAACATATTTTAAGGATTTTTTTTTTAAACTACCGTGATCAGTTATAAAAATATTAAGGTAAAATGAATTTTGCATTAACACTTGATACCTCAAATTTAATTTATTTGACGATATGTTAGCTTGAACGGTGGTGGGGGTAATCCTTACTGTAAAGAGAGTGTGGTCACTGTCATGAACACGTGACTTACCGACGGAGGCGACCGCCTCTCTTGATTAGTAATTATATTTTATTGGTACAAAAGTGTGATGATGTTTTTTTTTTTTTTTATGAAAATAAAATTTAATGGATTTTGATTACAACGTATTTTTACTTAATTTTCTGAAAGAAAAAGTAAAATGAAAAAAAGAGAGATAAAGTAGATGAAGAAGAAAGCAACCACTATAATATCTTCACTTTCACTTATGTGCAAATAGGTTGTCATAGCAATAGGAAAAAAAAAGATAATGTCAAAATGATGCAACAATAACAATAAATAATGCAACAAATAAATACCAATAATACGTTGTGTAAATAGTATAATAAATTCGTAAGACGTATTCTTTGAATGATGTGAAATAAATTAACTAACTTTATTTTTCAAGTAAAGCAGCGCTGTTTTTTTGATCTCGGCCATTTGAATGATTAACTTGGAATTACAGCCGCAATTAATAACGATCGAATTAAGAAGCTGAAAATGAAGGAAATTGAAGATTTAAGCGGGTCATTTGATGAATGAAACGTGCCGCTAATAACACACGTGGAAAAGTAATTTATCACTCCCCGTGAAGAGAATTGGCTTTAATAAAGAATATGACTATAAATAAAATATGCGGGCAAAAGCGTTTTTAGTCAAAAATTGTTATATTTTGTGTAAAACGACGGCCCGTATTTTAACTATAGTACAGATATCCTGGCGCCGCTCCAAATAGAAACTCGACCTGAATATTAGTCCGCAGTTGTTTGGCACTTCGGCTGACACCTCAAAAAGAGGGCCTTATTAAGTTTTTCCGGCATGTTTTTTATTTGCACCCCGCGGGCACGTCTATATTATTGAGAACACTTTTTAATAGCGCGTGTGTTGCGCTTTTTGAATAATTTATGATTTGTTACAATGACTGTTACCGTTGTAAAAGGTTGGTTAAAAAGGAATAAAAACGAAACAAAAAATGTTGCGTGATGATCGACGAAGCGGAAATGTGATAACAAGAAAGAAGTGGTAATACAAATCCTAAAAGAGTGATTCAGAATGAAAAAAAAGCAAGGGAAAAAAGTAGTGAAACACATAGAATATGGTGCGTGTAAAACTATCATTGAAACGATTCTGTTATTCCACTGTGGAATTTATGGCGAAAGCAAATATTGTTATCGTATTGATGCGTCATTAAATATTATCGCTCCAAAATGTTCTATATCGATTAAAATTAATAATATGACATAATTAACAAAAAGATATTTGAATATAAAAGTGATCAATACTAAAATTAGTCAGACAAATTTGAGGTCCTCCTTTCACTCCACATTAATTAAATTGAATTGGCTTATCCAGGATCTTAAGTACCATTGGTAATCCCTCGAGTAATTTTTTCTGCGAATTCCTTATATTTTTCCCGGAATCAGGAAATAATCGTTAATCAAACAAAAAGACTTTCGACATACGCATAACATTTATTTAACTTCGCTGCGCTCTTCAGTTTTGTCAACTACCCACTTTCTCCCGGCGTCTTGAAATCACAATCCCGGCACTTTTCTTCGAAGCGTTTTTCGAACGTCTTCAATCGCACATGCAAAAGCCAAGTAAACGTTGGAAATAAAGTTCGGAAATATTACGCGTTGTTCACATACGAGCAAGAAATATCCGGAAAACGCTTTTTCAACTTCTCTCCAACATTTCGGTTCGTAACTTGGCAAAGCTTCACACAACAATGACCGGAATATTGGTGCCTGTCTTAACATTATTAATTTTGATGGCAAGGAAAAAACCGTTCTTCCATTAACGTATCCCTTGAATTTGTCGAGCAGTGCAAATATTTTTTTCCAATTCTCGAAGACAAACATCGCTTTTCTTTTTCCTTTTCCCCTTCATGTTTCGTGCCCTTTATTTTTAGAAATAATGGTCTCGTTTGGCTGAGAATAACGTATGGTGTATAAAGGAATGTTTTACGATTATTGTGGTTAGTATATAAACGTCTTTGAATCATTCTGAAATGATACAATATTAACGTTATATACAATATTAATGTTAATAACAATTTTAGAGTAACGTAGAAGCTCTCCAATGTCTTAAAAGAAGAGTTGGTCTTTTTTTAATTAACAATTTAATCAAGTTCATCAGATTGTGTATTAAAGAGGGGGCACTACTTGTAAAAGCCTAAAAAATATTGATTATTTTTCTCTACTGCGTAGTGTTATCTGTGTAGTGATAAAAAAAGTTAAATAGAAGTTTTTATGTTCTTTTGATTCGATAAGGAGCTATGGAAAATTTGTTAAAGTTATCATGTTATTGAGTCATTTACCAATGAGATTTTTTTTTTTCAATGCACATTCATAAAAGATAAAGCAATTTTTTTCATCGCTTTATTTCAAGTCTTTTGGTTATTTAAAATATTTGTTTTTGATTTTTGTAAAATTATTAACTTTTAATTGCTCATTTCCAAAAGTGATGAAAAAACATCCTGAACATTTTATACATATTTTTACATAGGGACTTTGAAAAATAAGTTACTTGCAAAATGTATATTGAAACTTTCTTACATGATTTTCATTGAAAGCAGAGGAAGCTTTTTGGAGCAGCAACGTCAATTTTTCATTTTCGACTATCCTTTTAAGAATGCTCAAATTTCATACAAAATTACTCAACTTTGCCTTGTTCTTTAAAAACAAGCTATCGATTTTGCACTTCTTACTTAATGTCTCATTTCGTTCCTCATTCATTTGCTTGCGCATTAAAACTTACCGTTCTCGGCATGCGGCACGATTAATTGGTGATCGATGGTTAGTGTGTGTGCGAATAGCAGATGCAAAGATAACACACTGAGAAAAATGTGTAATTGTAGTAACTAAATCCTAGTAAGGATGACTTAACAATACATTCGACGCGGCGCAGATACATGATAAAATTATATTAATTTACTAACTAATGAATTTAGTTAATGCACAGTAAATCTACTTTGAGTATTGATTTAGCATATAAAGTAATGTTCACATAATAAAAAAAAAAGTAATTTATATATTAAATGTTAGCTTACGTTTGATAGGAATTTGATAATTAACATACAATTTTATTTTCGTTTACATGTATTGTGAAAACAAAACAAAGTAAAAATTCATGTAGATTTAACAAGAAAATTATGTAGATTCAATATGTTAAATCTAAATACATTTTCACTTTGTTTTTTCATAATAATAGTAAGATGGAAAGTGTTGTGCTGCTTCAATATAATTCATGTGTTAGTTGCTCAAGTAAAGTTGTATTTACATTAATTAGTAACTATTTTATAAACTATATTTTAGATACATGACGTTTATCTTCATGAAAGTAAAGCTAAAATTTGCATATATTTATTTTAAGTATTATTTTTATTACAACAAAGTGTCGTATATACTGATACAACGAATTTACTTCTCTTCTTTTTAACTTTTTTTCAGCTTTCGAGATTGAGAGCCGACGCATCCTGGCGTCCTACGGCTAAATAAATTGGTTGCAGGCAAAAAGTCTGACGCACTTTATTCTCATAAGACGCTCTCGTTCATTCGTTTAATCCCGTTTCTCGCTCTCGGCTTCCCCGCGGACGTCTGACCGAATGCCAATCAGCGAAGCGAAACCTTCGCGAAACGACGCGGTTTTACGATCGAACGAGGAGCTCCGGACTAAACAATGTCCCCGAGTGTGCGTTATTGAATGCCACGCACGTTATCTAAATGTTACGCCGAAGCTTTAACTACGTTTATTTCGTTCCATTTTGTTCCGTTCTTTTCCGGTCATCCCGAACTGAAAATCGATTCACATGCCAGCGAAGATTGGTCTGTTCGGGGGGTAAATTTAATTAAACATTTTCACCGATCGGAACGTATTATTCAATTAGAAAAGAGTGGCGTCGAATTTCCGACGATACTTTTCGATGTGACTTTCAAATTACTTCGCTGTGAAATTCGACGCGCAGAACATTTTTTCTTTTCATCAGATTATTCTAATTTTGAAAACGGCGAACATTATTTGTGCCAGAATTAAAACTTTTTTTTACATAAAACTGAATTTGTAATATGTTAGTATTGAAAGTTGAAAATCACTAGTTTAGGAATGATTGGATTATTTTAAAATTAAATATACGTTTTATATAAACAAAAATGATTTAACGCTAAAAGAAATTCAAATTAAAAGTATACTATTTTAACTTATAAAAAGAGGTATTTATTATTAACTTTACATTATATAATGTAAATTTATTCAAGTAAATGTTGAAGTAAAATAGAAATAAAATTTAATAAAAATATTTTGCAAATGCATTTATTAATGTTTTGTTCATGCCATCATTTTTCCCTGAGAATTTGATTATCCAATATGGATTTCGCTTTGTATGCCCACAATTGACTGATGTTCGAATTCGTTATAAAAATAAACAGAAAATATTGCAAAGGTTTTTCCACAGTATTTGCGTGGTTGAAGTTGTAGATTTTTCATTTCCATTGTCCGCTTTATGTAAGTGAATTTTCTGAATCACATTCTCATACGTATTTGTTGTAATAAAAAATTTAAACGAAATAAAGTTTCATAAATGAGAAATTATGTAAAATGTCTATATACTCGGTCGATCGGACTAAATATAACTGTAGGAGAGGAAAAAAACTACGAAAGTGTTTTGATAAATCAACGTATTTCAATACTTTTGTTTGAGTAACCACGAAAAACATTTTTCTTTCATTTCCCGTTGAAACAATTTAACAGTATCGGTTTTCTTTGTAATTTGAATTTTTTGTTTTACTTCGGTTTTTTACAATTTAAAGCTAAATTAAAACATGGAGTCAAAAGAAAAAAAGTTTTTTTTCCAAAGCTAAGTGTAGCATAATAATTTGAAAACATACAAATATTTTCGTTGTGAAATGATAGAAAATTTGATTAAATTGTTCGACTTGAATAGAAATATCACTTCAATTTATGATTTTTATTCTCGCCATTTCTCGTAAAAAATCGCCAACTTTCCGATCTTGACTTATAATAATCTATTGAATACCATTGCCATTTTCCACAAATACCTCGCTGATATAGTAGCTCGAATAAAAATTAAATTCAGCATTAACCTTACAACCGATGTTACTTTAAATTGACCCATATTACCTCCATATTTCTGCTTAATTATCTTCCTTGTAATCACATCATTAAAGAAAATATTCTTTATTAAATCGACGTCAATACGCCCTGATCCTACATATTTTAAAACATATTAAAAAAAACCACTAAATAAATAAAAATAAAGTCCAAAACCGTAGTTTATATTTAGAGAAACATTATCTGGAAGCGTTGGCAAATCCGCGTTAACGGGTAACATTGAAAATTGGCTTTGCCTTAACAATGTAGCACAAGAGATTATCGCCTTAGGTCTTATCTAACATCCATTTAGTCGCCTTAATCGTTACATCCCGTGTCAGATCAATTTCTGACCATGATGCGGGACTGATAGGTGCTGCTAATAGCCGGCGGAAAAAGCGTCATAGCAAACGACGCTCGATTTTCGTCGTACCGGCTACGCGTTCGTGCATTAGCGTTATTGCCGGGCGCGTGTATCATTCCGGCAATTACTCAAAGGGGATTCCCCGTCGCCCCGTGTGGGAAAGCTCACTTTTCCATCGATAAATGGCTCGGTTAAATCCGCCATCGAGAATAAAAGGTCGTCGCCGTTGCTGTGAGATATTGTCTTTTTATGCACGGCCGTCAAAGATATATGAACGGGCGTGTAACAAACAAGCAAAAAAGCGCCGCCTAAATTGGCCCGAGGAAATTAGGTGAAAAATGGGATCAAGGGATAATCGCCTCGGGGAGCGTGTCTTCAATTATGGAACTTGGTCAATGATTTCGATTATTTATACACCCGCGTAGGTGTTCCTTAGGTTATTGAGTAGAAACATTATCGATGGATAGTTCATTTTCACGCATCGACATTGATCGGAATATATTTTGGTTCGTGCGTTGGAATGAGAAGTAGTGGCTTTAGCTGGGTAGTCGGTCGAACGACAGATCGTTGATGAATTCAATTGCAGAAATGGGTATTGAAAATTTTGAGTGAGTAATCATTTATAAGCGACAATGGAAATACTAGTTTCTTTTGGGGAAAATTATTTTGTTAACGAAGTTTTGATGGTGAAAGATGGTCGGAAGAGATAATGGTTTTCTCAATTTGTGAGGTGACGCATGCATTTCAATGTTTGAGTTCATCAGTGCTTACATTGATAGCGTTTAAACTAAAATAATAGTTCTTGCAATGGAATAGTTAGAATAAAATAACTGAACTGAATAAATATCTCAAATAATTGATGTAGAAGTATTTTTTGTGAACGAGTATTTTTATTTTACAACATTTTTACTTTACTTTGGTGAAACAGAACGTGGGAATGAATTAAAAATATTGAACTGAAATATGTAAAAATAATAATTAAACTAATTTATAAGAAGACATTTACAACTTTAAACTGTGATTTTTCACACCATAAATCCGAAAGTCGTAGCTTTAGTTTTGTATCGTATAAGCGCTGAAGTTCCGGTGCAGTCATAAAATAAAGTCAGTTTGATGAGTTAATAACATCACGACCAGCTTTCATCAATTTTTATTCCGTTCTCCAGTTTTCGTCTTGTCCAATTTTTCTAACGCAGTTATGTTAAAACTCATTATATATTCAAATCAAATGAGTCACAATTTTCGTCTGAAGATGATGCAAATACTGATAGAAAGATGATTAAGAAAATGGTTCATTTCGACGATGACGTTTGTTAATGACCAAATAAAATTTTCTACTCGAAATTTTGTTAATTTTTATTTATTTTCTGTTGAAGATAACGCGAATAATTGTAAAAACACACGCAGTACATTCAGTGTTAGAAATATACTGTCATTCTTTTAATTACGCTAATCGTACCTCGAATTAGTTGTTAAGTTACATCGACAGTTTCATGAAACAATTTAAAAAGACTATTGACGATTTTATTATAACACGCGTATCGCATTTCGGCTTACATTAATTCGCCGAGTCAATTATTATAATTAATTGTATTTGTTATATAATATTTCAATATGAAGTTTCGAGAATCGTGCATTTGCTCTAGCTATAAATTATTAATAACGTTGAGATCTTACAAAGCTGTGAAATTATAAGCGACTCGATATGGAATTTGCATTTTGTATTACCACGATATCTGCGTTATCCGGTTTGAATATATTTGTGCTATTGTTTTCTACCGAACTGACTTTGACAGCGAACTATTCTTTTATAATCGACAAAGTCACTTTTACAATAGTAAATGTTTTGAAATAACTTCGTACAGTTATTTTTCGAGCATTGCAATATCTTGCGAATATCGGAAGAAGTCCTGCGATGGAAATAATGTCTTTGGAATGTTATACGAAATCAATAATTTTATTAGAATGTAAAAGTAAGAAGTTTATACTTTAAAAATGTTATATTTTATAGTTTAGTTTAGCATACGTTAAAAGTGGATTTTAATATTCTTAAATTATTCTGGGAATTTTTGAATAATTATTAAAAAGGTAGATAACTTTTTAACAATAGCTGATATTTATTTGTGCATGATAAAATTTAAAGCATTTGTCTTTGAGCAGAAATACTTCATTTTATCTTATAACTTTCATTTCTAATTTTGGACAAGAAAATACTTTCCGCCCTAGGGCAAAAAGTAGCTTAATTTCACTGAAATGTGCATGACAAACAATAATTTTTATGCACTTTTTATAAAAAATATCATGTGGAATATAGCATTCATTAATTTTGTAATATCACAAGTTCAGTTTCATATTGATTTCTAAAGTCACTTTCCAATCAACGAAATCCGATGAATTAAAAACGCGGGCACGTTCCAAAACTTGCTTCATATTGTTAGTCAATAATTTCAGCTCTTTTATTTTCTTAAAACTAAATTCACTGCGCACTATCTCATTAATGTAACGAAATTCCATGTCCAAACTAACCGCGTTACTGTGACAGTGCAAATTTCCTTTTCCCTTCATACGTACAACGGTATTCCACTCATTCACTTCGCTAACAAAAATAACAAAATTATTTCCCCGGAATATGAAATTTTACAATGCCCGGCACCATTACGTAGGGCTTTTTGCTTGCAGTTCGTTCCGCAAAAATTAACAGCCACTCAACATAATCCAATCCCGAAGATTGATAAGGTCAATAGGTTCAGCGTCTGTCCAATGCTGGCGATTAAAAATAAAAACTCAGATTTCGATAAAGGCGCAAAAAGTGCGTTTTTAATTGCGTTCGATAGAAAGTGAAGTGTAGTGGGACACACGAGATGTTTTAATTTCTATTCAAGATGCTTGGAATCATTTCGATAGGGGGTGAAATTTATGTGATTACAATGGGAGGCGAATTGGATTATGATATTGAATATCGTCGTGTTAAAAGCAAGTCTTTTTTCGGGTAATTATTATTACTCGAGGAATAAAATAATTGCGATTGAAATTTCGTTGTTTAGCGTTCTCGGATCTGAGGCTTTATTTTTAATACATTATATTTATCAGTTTCATAAATTTCTTTTCAATAACTGTTTTCATCTGAGTCTGATCCAGCTGATAATTGGACGGTTAAAAATTTTTTAATGGTTTCAAGTTTTCCTAATATCAAAAAGTATTGACCAATTTATATCAATTATAAATAATATTACGATGTAATTGTAATTTCAATTAAGATTATGTTTCAAATATTTATTATAAAGTAAAATTTCCGCAGCACGTGAAGGGTATATTGTATTATGATTTTTTCTCGTGTAAGAATTAATCAACAAGTTCTTCTTGCTTGAATCAATACATCATATCCCTGACTTCTTTACGACGCCTGAAGTGGTATTGTCGTTTAGCCAAGTTTATCACAAAAACGAAAGCATTGTTTTATTCATACTTGAAGCGCTGCGTCAGATCCAAGGGAATAAACATGGGGAATTCGATATTTGTTTTGCTGAAGTAGCGGATTAATAATTCAGAAACAATCATCCTAAAATCACGGTAGTTTTTCCACCTCAATAATATAACTATAAATAAACACTTCATTCTAAGTCTACTTAAATGAATTATCAATAAGTAACGCATCAAGGAAACCTAACTGATTCGAGCGTGCGCTCATCGGCAACAGTCGAACAGTAATCGGCTCAAATCGGATACAGTTTGAAATCCGATGAAACTTTTGTCAGGTGTTGTGCGCCGTTAAAACCGCCGACTTTAGATTCGATAATGGCCTAAAATTTATCACGCAACGTAATATAATCGGATTTCCAAATGAAATTGAAATGTAAGGAAACAGGGGCAAACTACTTGTGATTTTGGGCCTTTCAATTAATATTCTGATGTCGTTTACCAAAAACGATAACTTATTCCCTTCTTCCCTTCTTCTTGAACCTTAATATTTTCCACAAAAACTATCGTTGAAGTCGATAGCAATCAATTTTCAACTTATAAAACGAAAAGTTATTTCCAGTACGAAGGAACGACCGCATTTTAAAATTCCTTTCAAAACTTTCCTTGCCCATTAAACAGTATCATTATATCAACTTTTCGCTTCTAATATTCTCTCGTCGCAGCGATTGTCGTTAAAATGACTTACGTGTAATTATAGACTGAAAAAAGAAAAAGAAAAAAAAAGAATTTGTAAAAGTTTGCAAACGAAACGGTATCGTTAGTTATCTGTATTGTGTATTGTACTGTGGTTGATGGTTATAAATTTTGCATATCCGCTATCAACAAAAAAAAGTCGGAGATTCAAGCACTCGAGAGTATTTGCCAGCCAGAAATATTCTGAATTCCATTGTGGATTGAGAGGTCGGAAAATAAATACTTGCTGTTATCAAAAGTGTCTCTTGAAACTTTCTTTAGACATCAGTCCCTCCGTTTTTACTACTGTCAACTCTCCATTTTTACTTCTATGAAAATTATAAGATAACTCAAAACCATCCACTTTTGCAATAAAAAGTCATTATTTTTTAATTTTTTTTTTAAATATACTTTAAAAGTTATTGCACAACACTTTATTAAGAAAAAGCATTATTTTAAATATAATAATCATGTTGTATGCGGTAGAACTTCTTTTATCTTCGTTATTTACTTTAATGAAGCTATAATAATAATAAATATCGAATATCGAGTTCTTTTTCGTGGAAAATACGGTCCTAATTTTGACGTTGTTTCAACTATAAATCATTTTGAATATCTGATGAAATAATATTTTCTGCTTATTTTCAGTATCGCCCTGTTGCTATTCCCGAATTTTCCGTGGTAAAAATTACCTTCCAACATCTGACCTAGTTTTAAAGTAAGATACGAAATCTTCAATTGAAATCATCCGCTTTTTAATATTCCCTTTAAAATTGATATCGATTTCGTCATAATATATTGAAATTCGAAATTGAATAAATTTGAAATATATTTTAAAATCGAAAATGAGTATTACAACATCTATTGGGAATTTAGTTAGAGATAATTATGATATTAATACATAAAGTACATTCATTGAACGAATTAATAATTATTAATTAATAATAATTATAATTAATTAAATTTGAATGATATAGATTTTGGAAATACAGTTCAATCATATGTCGTAAAAGAGCGTTATCTCAATCGTAATTGTCAAAATCTCAGGTACTTTTGAACCTCTCTTCCAAAGTGAAATTGTAATAAATTTCGGTTCTGTCACACATGGTTTTTTCTTACTCGAAAGCCTTTTTGACACTCTTCTTTTTCATTTCCCACCAAACACCATTATCTACCTACAATAAACCTCATTCTCCGCCATCCCTCTCGACGACCCTGATAATGACCAGTCAACCTATGATAATCCAATTCCAAACTCCAATAAGCACATTTCTTCAATAATCCTGCGCGATTCCTGCGAATCTTTCCTAATATTGTTTTCATGTACCAAACACGATTACGCGACGAAAATCAATTTACTTTTTACATCACTCAACAGCGACGCCCAGCGTTTCCCTCATTTTCTCCGAAAAAACGTCAAGCCATCTATCTTTGATTCGGCCCCAAGCTTGAATCCGCAACAACAAAGTCACCTGCGCGAATCCAAACAATTCCTTTATTATTCACGTCTCGGCCGACGTAGCAGCCCGCACGATCCGTTCAAAATAATTCTTTTTCCTTGCGAGAAGCGACCTTGCCAGCGACCCTGAAAGCGACCAGTCAACTTTGAATAATCCGAGCGGGAACCGTTCGGCCGAAAGGCTCTTTGCCGAGGAGCCGTTAAGCTCGGACGAAAAATGACCAGTCGCGGACTCGTAATCTCATCGACGGCGTAGGAAAGTAGGGTGCACGCGTGCCGGGGAGTCGGCGGTGTTTTCGTTCATGCCTCTGATTCGTTCTTATCGCCGTTGGTGCGTCGGTTGCCGTGCTACCGGCGGCATCGCCGCCGCCGCCGACGCCGCCGCCACCGCCGTCGACGCCGTCACCGCCTGCTCAATCGCCAAGCGCAATAGCATTAGTGGCAGTGCGGCGCGATTCCAAAGCGGTTCTTGTGTGTGTGCGCGCGCGTGCCTCTTTGTCCTCAACCAAGCGACTGGTACCGCTCCGGCTGGCGCAGCGGGCCCCTCGGACCCCGGGGTCGGAGCGACCCCACGCGACGCCAAACCCGACGGAACACTAGTACACCGCTAATGTGTCTCCCCCGCCTGATCCACCACCTGCGCCCCCGCCACCCGAAACTCCGTCTTGCTTTGTTTTGACGCAGGCACCAGCCAACGCCGCAGTGTGGCCCCACGTCGCGTGTGACCCAACGCCCCAACCACGTTTACGCCGCGAGCTCGCGCGCTAACATATGGGGCATCATGTCTAAGTATGACCGGGCCTTGCGCAATCTCCGACACGTGCACCCGGCCCTGAGAACAGGCCAATAGCTTTCCTCCGATGCGAGAACCGACGCTCGGCCAGCTGGGACCCGGTTGTCAGACCCGTCTTACCAGTCAGCCAGAAGCGTCGCACGGTTCATGCTGTAAGTCTGATAATCGGCTATGGATCCTACTGAAACACCGACCTAGGGTAGCTTCAACTTATTAGACATTATTTGAATTGGTTGCAAGTTGCTTCAACTGATTCGAAATGACTGATGCATGTCCAAATGATTGAAAGTATTTCTGCATGTAATTCGAACTGGTTTTATCATTTGGAACTGTTTTAAAACGACTGAAGTTTAGTTCAAGTCGTTTCAGGTAGTTCTGATTACAATTGAAACTAGTTCAAAAATGTTAAAAGTAATTGGGATGAATTAAAATTAGTTCAAAATCAAAGAAACTAGTTTTCATTATGGCCGCAATTAATTTGAATTGTTCGAGCTGGTTCTGGAGAGTGATGGTACTGCTTGGAAATGGTTGAGATTAGTTTTGGACTATTTGAAATTAATTTCGAATATTTGAATTCAATTTTGAATGTGTTTGAAGTTAGTATTCGAAAATGGGTATTGGTTCTAGACACAAGTCAAATTGATTTTTTGCAAGTTGTAATTACTTCAACATGATTACAACTTCTCTGAAGAGGTTGAAACTGACTATAACTGATTCAAAACAATTAGAAATAGTTAAAATTCCCAATGCATTCTTCGTGATATAAAAGAAAAATTGCGTTTACATGTAGGAAACAGCGTTATCTTTAACGTGGGATTCTTCTTGCAACGCAGTGAAACAGCTGGCAGAACTTGCAGGAATGCAGTCACGTCGTTTTTATTCTGCGAGAGTTAGTTTAGAAATTTAATGAAGTTTTGGATGGCGAATTTAATTACTTTTATGGATCGGGTGACCTTTTGTGCTATGTGTGGCTTCAAAGCTCGCGGAACGTCTTTGAAGTTCGTAAATGTAATTACAAGCGACTTGAATGAATTTCAATTGATTAATGCCAGTATTTTTTATCAATTTTTGTCGATAAAGCAAACAAGGATATGCGTCTTTCGGAATTAAATTATAATCACTGTTACTATTATAACTATCACAAGTAAATCATCAAAGACATTATGTGGAAACAAAAAATTGTAAATTATAAATCCATAACAATTGTATTCTTTTCCTAACCGAAATTTCATTGTAACATATTGATAATGATTTTGACCGATTCTTATTCTGCAATGGACAGACAAATTACTGCGATTTACGATGAAATAAGGACGCAAGGCTTGCGTTTAATACCATTTTGATATTTTACTTGATCATAAATCAACGTAATATTTCCTTGCCCTTATCTCCGCGCTCCAACAAATTATCAGTAGTTTTTGTTTACTATTTATTTTTTACGGTGTAAAAATAATTCGATCGAATTTGCGGTCGAATTTTGCGATCTCGTCCGTTCGCATTTTCCGTTCGCCTGGTATTGAGTTGACTAGACTGGGTGCTCTTTCGAGGGCATCAGTGAGAAAAATGAACGGTTAATTTGACTCGGGAAATGGCGTGCTAAGCGCCGTAAACCCTCCGAAACAAAGAGAGACAAATGCAATTTATTAGTGCGAAACCAAGAGGGACGGATGTGAATTCCTTTTCTCTTTTTGACATTTTTATTCTCCTTTCGCAGCGTCATTCACCTTGACAGAGTCTGAAATAAGTTGTCGCAAATTGCCGACTCTGATTGAACGTTGTTCGCCGTAAAGGTTTTGAGCAATATTTATAGGATGTTAATGGAAATTTAATGGGTCGTTTAATTATACGCGTGCGTTACAAGTGCACGTTTAATTTGCGTCTTCGTAAAAATATATGCTCCGCCCAATACTTGGAGCGTCGCGGTGATCGTAACGCGCGCTTTGCAAGCAAGTCGCAAAAGTGTCGAGTAAGGTTTCTGTCGTATCGGAAAAATGATTATTTATACAAACATTTAGCGGGACCACGTCGAGTGAGATTTTTCTCATGCCGTACTAAGGTCCACACTATCCTGTTTTCGGAAATTTAGCTCCGTCACTAAATTTCGCGTGGCACATTAGTGTAATGAAATTTCATAAATATTTTCAGGGCCACGAGGGACTTGTAGTTTATAAATAACTCAGCGAAAGTTAACTTTTTGCACGGTTTTTATAAGAACAAAAAAGTGGGATATTTATCGACGACTTTAATGGATGTAACGATAGGAATATAAATATCATTTAGCTAACACCGTCTGTTCCGACTTATGCAAAACTTTTTAAATGTTTTACAAACATTTATTCAACGTTTCGAACACTCAAATGTTTTGCGTAAGTTTTTCAAACGTTCAAAACATTATCTAAATTCTGAACAAAAGTCTTCAACTTGGTAACGGATTCTGAAGTCTGTTGAGATATTAGCAATATTGTCGCGCAATATTGCGCGATGACCGCTTGAGTGTACAAACGCTTTGGAGTTTCCCAATAGTTTTATTTTGCAGGAGGAAGAATTATTGTAATGCGGTGAAATTACGTAAGAGCAATTGGCACCGATCATAAACTGAGTTTTGTACGAATTCCAATTTGAAAATTACTATGCAACGTTGCACTTTTGACTGTCATCGCACAGAAATTGGAACGCCACGCGGCATTTTTTCCCTTATTCCATCTTTTTTTCCCCTTCTTTTTTGCTCGACACTCAAAGACACTCAAAGGAGGAACAAAAACGGGAAAAAGAGGACGAAACTTTTTACCTCGCCGGCGTATTGTGCGTCGGCATATTTTATTCCGTATGTTTGATTTTCCTCCTCGATTTTCGCCGCGTAATCAAATAGTCTCATTTAAAATTTTGCCTTGCGAATAAAGAAATTTTCTGCATTACTCACGTCGCAGTGTCATTGTCGAGCAAGTTATCCGGATCAACTTTTAAACGGTGATAAAACGCTTATTTATACATAAGAAAGTGACGATATGTTTCTTTTGCTTAGCCCTTCGCTATTTCACAAAACTACGCGTCTTTGCATCAGAATATTTGGATACGTATAGCAAATTTTATAACATAAAATTCAATATTAAAAGAAATTTAAGTAGAATTCTGCTGTGGTCATGTCATAATCGTATTTAAGTTTGTTTAATAAACGTAGCATCACGGTTCATTGTTTTCACGCCAGATACTTAAGACTAAGACTACTTGACCTTAAATACCGCGCAAACGTTACGCAAACTTCATGCAAATGCAAAGCCCAGATTATCATAAACAATTTGCCATTATTTCGCGTAAACTTCGATGGGTTTGAATTATGCAATTTATTTTCTTTTGGTTTTACGCTCGATCGTAAGCGAAAAGCACGGCTTTCACATGTTCTCCAGGACAGTTACATTTTTATTATTATTCTTTTTTTTCAATTCAAAACGTCCGCTAGATTGACGTGTTTCAATTATTTCAAATGACGACGAGTTTCGAGCTCGTTACGTTGTACGAGTTATTATAAATCTAAATCGCTGGGGAGAATGCATTCCTGGCTTTACATGTTGGTCGCAATTCCGAAACATCGCGGTTTTGAGTAATGATGGTTCTTGGCGTTGCGAAATATGGAGCGTTGCAAGCAATAAATACACGTTCCTCGCGAAGCATCGTATATATAATAGCAGATCCAAAGGGAAACAATTAAAGTGACGTGCATTTTTAAGGGGCCTCACTGTTGGACAATTTTAACATTTTAGATGGTAAATTTTGTATGAACGAACAGCTGTGTATGTGTACGTTGCTTAATTGCCGGAAAGTTCTCTACGTTGTTGCGCAATGTTCCAAGGCAATTAATGACTTTCTTTGTTCATTTCAATGAAAATTAGTTCGCAGCTAACAACCTAATAATTCATTGAGCGTGTTCATAAGTCAAAACGCGAGTCTTGAATGTAAATTAGGTCTTTGCAAAATTGAAAGCCAGCGCGAGATAATCATGGTTGGATCGTCGGGCTGAGATTTCGTCGGGAAGCGATGATTGATTCGCGCGTGTTGAAAACATTTGCCGGGGGTTAAAAGTTGTCGACAAATTGCACAGCTTTGGCTCTATAAACTGGCGTTATGAAACTGTCTTAGCTTGATCCTTTTTCTTTGGGAGTAACATTAATGTTGGAGTTCTTATGTTTCAATCTTTTTCGTATCTATAATTCAGTTCTCAAGACAAACAGTAAACGAGATGTGCTTCCGACTGAGGTACTCAAAATGTTACGATATAGATTATTTTACTACAAGTTTTGCACTTTTTTGAAAAATATCGATGAAATTATCAAGTTTTTATTGTTTATTGAAGAAAATTGATGAAATTTAAAAAATCATAATATAATATTTAAAGAACAATATACACGAACAAAAATAATACTGGAAAGTTTACTATATTTTTGGAAAATTTAGACTATGTGAAGTATAAACAATTGTCATAAAAAGTATGGTAAAATTATTCTCATATTCTTGTAACATGTGTCAAATTTGTAGCATACTTTATCAAAATGATTGCTTCTGTTAAATATAATGGATAGATATTTTTTAATACGTCACACAGAGTCTCCGTTTACTACACTATTTTTCTCCGTGTATATCATTACGTTGACGCCAAGCATTGAGGAATATAAAATATTTCTACTTTTCTAGCAGACGTATTCTTAACATTGATTTTCCTATTTTTTTCGTTATTTTAGATTGAACTCTTTAAAAGAACAGAATTGTGATAATATTAGAATAAATATATTTAAAATCAAATTCTTGATATTTAACATTCCCTCGGATATTATTTTTATATAATATTGTTATAGAAATATCATCAAATTGCTTTTAAATATAATGCGAACGCTTAAATTTATTTCATACATATGCAATAAAAATTCACGTACTGATATTGCATTGAAATCGCATTGAAGTATTAAGTGAATTTCACGTATTTGTCTATTAATATTAATGAGTAAATCCTTGAATTTTCATTTAAGAAGCAAGTATACTGCGAACACTGGAAATTTGATTTAGATATTTGTTCAGATCTGATTATTTATACATACCTGTTGTATAGAATAAATTCGATTATAAGTTTATATGTATAAGTTTACACATATAATATAAAAAAAGGTAAAATATTTCGAATTCGTGACAACATTAAACGTCAAAATAATTCATAACTTATCCTGACTACTTTTTTCCGAATTACAATAGATACTCCAATTTCCGATTGCTCTAATTTTTCACGTCTTATTTGCCTTGAAACCGAAGCAAGCGAAGTCTAACAAAAGTTGCGAAAATCGGAAAATCAATCTTTCCGAATGATGTCAAACGAATGCTAATGATCAAAAACGTTTGTCCTTTTTTTCCCGCAACGGCGTAACAACGGCAGATCAATAACTCGGTCCGTTCTTTCACGAGGATGAATTAAGTAATCAATAATGTAATATTTATTGATTTTCGCCTGTATTATTGAGCGCGGCTTGGAATTAATAACTGATGCACCGACATTTCGACGTTTGTTAATTGAATTTTGTTTTGCGCAATGTTGATAATCCGGCGAGCGCACCTACGAGCTCACGTGATAACCCCGCTGTGACAATTTGACCTTTATCACCTCTCGCTCGGTCCTCGTAATGAGATTTTGATGTATCACCTCTCTCAGCTTTTGGCGAACTTGTTGGCCCCGAAATTCTATTACTATTGTCGCAAGTCGAAAGCACAGGGCCATTTTTGTACCTTTGACCTTTCGATAACCTAACACAAAGCGGTACTGATTTCTGGTCACAGTTAGCGGATTTCCAAACGAGTATAATGGAAATGTCAACATCCAAGATGAACAATGACAAACAATAAATGTTGCTTCTACTCTTTACGTATGTTTGTCTCTGTTTGCAATCATTTTTTTTGTTTTTTGCAAATTTTAAATCCCTTGTGCTGTATGCACAGTAAATGGAATTAAGCACGGAAAAAATTACAGTTAAATCAACATTGAAATAAATACACACAGAGAGCAATGTTATGTAAATTTAACTTATGTCAATGTTATCTCAACGTATGTAAATGTAATAATTACTTGAGTACCTTTAACACAAACACTTGAAGTAACATAATATTTTTCTAGTGTAATATTAAAAGTATTAAGTCAGAATCATTTCTCAGTTAATTTAACATCAATTAACATCAATGTAAATCTGATATAACCCTTTGCAATCAAACGTAAATTCGCTGTTGTTACTGCATGAATTTAATTTATTTTGAATCCAAATTACTTTTTTGTGATAAAGAAAATAGGACATCTTATTTTACAAATTCCGTCATTATTTTCAGACTATCTGTGACTTGTTTTTTTTATATCTTCTTTTTAACGAGTGAGAGATTCTATCCTTGTCTATGAAGTTTGCTACTAAAGGATAGATTACCTTAATCCGTACTTTATTTCTTTATTCCCGTCGTTACGTTGAAGGTATTATTATTAAACTTAACGTTCTTTCCGTACCGGTTTCTTTTTTCCAAGAAAATTATCTACGTTATGGAGGCTATTTGTTGGTAAATACAAACATCGTGGAGGCACGAAAAATAAAAGGAAAAGTTGTAAAGAATGACTTGACACATGAAACGAGTGATTGTTTCTTCAGTTTTATTTCAGTTGGCGTTAAGTGGATCCGCACTGAATAGTTTATGATGCGTGAACAATAGAGATAGCGAGTTTCGGGGGATTTCATTTTCAATTTGCGTGTTAGAGGTACATATTTCAGTTTGTCAATCAATTAGTCATGCAATTAGCATTACTCATTTGAAAATCGTAGCCAATCGTTTGCGAAGCTAGAAAACGGTTACGTATTTATTTTGTCCAAAATTGTTGCGTGTAAGAAGAAAGTAAAATTTGAGGCTATCGCGATGGAATCGAATGATTAAAATGTTATCATTTAATAATCTCATGCTTCTTATGTTTTCTCTGTAAAAAAAATTATTTTTTTCATTTTACTTCAAAGTTGCATGACGCTGAATAAATTTTTCAATTGAATATAAAAATGTGGATTTCTCTGGTCGAAATAATAGATGGAATATGTTGAATAAACTATAAATCAAGTTTTTGATGACAATGACGTAAAAATATGGCACCATTAATAAAGAATGAGTGAAATTTTTTACGAAAAATTTCCGCATGATTCGAACCCTAAAAAATATCATATGCTGAATGTGAAAGATACGTACGATTTCCGTTTCTTTCATTTAATACTATTTCAAGGATTATTTTTTAATAAAATCAATTTGTATGTCATATTTATTGTTCAAATCATCATATAAGACTCATATTTAAAGCAATTTCTAAAAACAAATAATAGACAAAAATGTTTTCTAATACAAGTAAAAATATATTGAAAATGTTTACGCTTCTTTCCTTTAAATCACAACATACTTTTCTTAAATGATAAATAATTTCCATTAATACAGTAAGATAATCTTTTGCCCTTGCGCTTTGATTAATTAATAAATAAATTAATTAAAAAAGTCAAAAAGGTCTTTGACGTAAACGAACATAATTGAGCCATGTAAAAAGATGATAGTTTTTCATTCATGTCATTAATCAAAGTTCCTTCTATCATAGTAAATAGCAATATGGTCTAAATGAAGTTACAAATGAAATGAAGTATCATTCTTGCGAGCTGCTTTTGTGCGCTGTTCTACAGGGATAAAAAATGCGTAAAATAGCGTGAGGCTTAGTGTGATGTCATTGTTTACTACAAATAACAGTACATCGTTATCAAGTCTATGTTTTCGAAGGTTGAAACGAGTGTGATAATTCTTTCGATGTTCAGCACGCGACCTGAGTACAATTTTTTGCATATATGCTTTTAAAAAAGTAGTATAACGGAGTTGCGAAAGAGCGGAAAAAGCAGAGAAAAGGAACGTGTAAAATGTCTCTCGAGCGCCGAGATGGATTTCGAGTCATTCGCTCCAATCTTTTCATCGGCGCTCTCCTAGTTTGGATTTCAAGTTAGAAAATAAGGTACTTTTTAGTCGCTTCAAAGAGAAATCGTTTCAAGGACGGAATATATCAACAGTAATGAAAATCTTCGTGCTGTTTTACGAGAGGTAAAGCAAAGGCTACGGAATAAGATTGTTTAGAATTTTTTACCCGTAATTGTGTTTGTAAACATTAAAGGTGAAATAATTATACATAAAAAAAGTGTTAGAATAAATATTTTTTGAATGAAAGGTAGGAAAAATGGTAATTGTCAAAGCAGCAAAGGATACAGCAAAGGACTGGGTCTTTTATGATGTTTTAGCAACTTTTTAGTTGAGGGAGCAACTATTTCTGCAGTTTCATATTATTCTCCTACTTTTTACAACGTATTTTTAAAAATTGAACGTTTTCTTTATTGCTTATTAAAATTCAAGAAGCATTTCACATTTTTATTTGAGCAAAAATTTCGATCGGAATTTTTGCCTTTCGAAGAATTGATTTCTTATCCTATTGAACTTGTGTTTGACAAAATGTGTTATGTTTAGAGTTTACAAATGATGCTCCTATTTTTAGCAAACATATTACTTTAAATATAACTTCTTTCCTTCTTTAATCTTGTATTTTCAGTCTACTATTTTGAATTATTTGCGAACTTAACATGGAAAATTGTATTTTCGTATCAATATAAACCATTCTGATGAACTAAACTAAACAATTTAACTAAACATTTAAGTGTTATAACAAACTAACACGAATAATCTGTCATTGATTTGATCGAAGCGCGTGTTGATTTTCAATGATTGCCGATTGATTCGAACGAACGTAACTAGATTAAACAACAGGGTAAATTCGCTTATGTAAACTTTTGTTTACACAAGCGTGCCGACTACGTATAAAGTGCAAGCAAGATCATGATCGACGTTTGCACCAAGCTGAGAATCCCCTTCAATTGCGGCAAAGCTAATGGAAAAATCTTCGAAGCGTTTGATGCGGCGAAAAATTTGTACCACGTTCGTGAAACTCTGCACCCAAAGAATTGACGTGTGAAATTTAAGCGGAAGAATGTTCCTAAGGTTGGCCTACTTTTGACTGTTTGTTACGGTCCGACATATCGTGCCTTACGAACACCACTTGAAGGAATCACTTTAATGTCAAATTGTTTCGTATGCGAGCAAATAAAATGTTGTATTGAACGCTTGTTCAATAAAAGTAATGGTTTATGCACGCTTACGGAAATTGTGCCACAGTTTTCGAACGAACACTGGATGTAACTTTTTTATTAATTCTTTCAACTTCCAAGTTCAATTTTTGCGATTACTATTGCATAGCTTGTTATTACAAAAATGGAATGTACCGTCAAATTTGTGAAAATAATATTTTTTAATATTCAGTAAAATATTGTGATAGGAAGTGTCGGAAAGTTGGAGAATTGAAATATTGATTATTCGTTCAGAAATTCTTTCGATTTTTGTATGACATTTTAGTATTTGCTACTTGGTGAATGTCACTCACATAATTTTAAATCTGAAATAATTATTCAATCTTCATTAACCTTATCACGGACAAATATCGTTTTAGTGCCCCTTCTCACTGGGATCTATCAGACCGATATGATCGTTTCACGATCTTGTTCTAACATCTTTTTAAATCTGTCATGATACGGATGAAAATAACCATTACTGTTAATCCGACTAATTAATTTGCCGTTTCAAGCTTGCTTGTTTCAGCATATAATTCGGGGTCTCGGGTTGCGTTTGGTTACAGGTGTAAGATGTGACGCAACAATATTTAGTCAAGCCAGAGTCGCGCATAGAGCATCTGCTCACTTGACTGAGATATAACAATGATTCCAGTCGAGCGCTTTTCGGATTAGTAAAGGCATGGACTCGAAAAATACGGGCATTCAAGTGAGAAACGGGAAATTGTAAATGAAGAGCGACGACGCCGTTGGCGCAGGGCGCGGTGCGTTAGGGGTGAAGGGCAAAGAAAAGTGACGCGAAATTAGAAGGACTGCGGTCGGACCGAGCTCAGTACATCTATCTTAGGCTATAATTTATAAGTTACATACTGTACTAGTTGAACAGTCGAATGCAAAACAAACATCGTAGAATTTCATAGCCTCAGATGTCGAGAATTAGGTCGTAAATGAAATTATTCCGGTCGCAGGATTTATCGTTTATTTGGACAAGAATTTCGGCCCTGTTATCCGAAATAACGTCGAGCAATTAATGTTGTTTCGTTTTCTCTTAATTTCAAGCCAATTAATGCTATTGATTTACCGTTGTTATGTTTTGCACTGAAAATCGGGCTAACTTTTAAATAAAGTTTAGCTAATTAAATTTCAATGGAATCATGTGATGATTTAATTTCTGTTAATAAAAAGTACCATGTTCCCTCTTTGAAAGTCGATAGTGTTTTTTGCTAGTCATTCAGTTATAATGATGCTGAGGGAAACTGAACGAAATTACTTATTTTTTTATTTTAAATTCAGAGCTCGGGTTTTATTCGTTTCTTTATCGCGTGGTTTTATTATTATAGTTTAAATAATAAATGAAAATTTTCTTGAAACTGAAGAAAAGAGACTGTAAAAATTGATGTTTTAAATTGAAAACAAATTATAGAGCTAAATAAAAAAAACATAGACTGTAAACAATGTTAAGGACACGTTCTAATACTGGGTGTACCTACAATTCTTTTGAAATTCAAACTAAAAATAAATTAATACTTACATGTAACTTCAATATTTGTAATTGTGTTGATTTTACTGCACGTGCTCGAAATTAAATTTCATTACGTTACACTAAATTGAAGGACATTTTTTTTTAGTGTATATTTTCCATACTGCAAAATAGGATTTCTTTGTGTGCGGTGAATAATGTTTTAATTTCATAAGATTGGTTAAACAAAATAAAATTAAAATCTGTTTACATTTCGATTCAATAATAAAAAAAGTTTCTGATACCTGGGGTAAATAGGTTTTCAATAAACCAAGATGAAATATAAATTTTACTGTGCCGTTGAAAGAAATCGTAAATGCAAACGACGTCACAGTCGCAGTACATAAATTTGTATTTTACGTGCGGGATTTTTATAATTTACTTGCAGAGAGTCATCTTTACCAAATTAATATATTCAATTTCCCTTTTTCTTATTCTTTCTGCATTTTTACATGGAATTCTCACGCAGATGATTTGTTATGTAATGGCACGTTGTGCACAAAACAGCAAGGTGGACATTTTCGTGCAAATGAGAAAACTTTGTTCATAAAAATATTTCGTATCAATTTCCATAAATTAAATAAAATATAAAGTTCTCCTTTATTTGAGAGAAAATGTCATCGTAAAATTATGTATAATCACTCGTTGGTAGTCAAGCAAGGCAACCGGCATTGGTTAATACGCAGAAAAATGTTTTTTTAAATGTAAAAATAAGAAAAAGTAGAATAACGGGAGTTACCCGTATAATAATGTGTGAATAATCGCGAAAAAATTACAAGATTAAGTCAACTAAATTTAGTAACTAAATAATAGCATCCTTTATGCACACTGATAAAAATAGACTGTTATGTAGACAGTCTAAACTGTTTTGTAAACAGTCTTATACTGTAAAAAATCACAGTCTATGTTCAACAGTCAGACTGTACAGTCTAGATTGTTACCATAACAGTCTATTTCTCTTAGTGCATCCTAGTTTTTTTCATACATGTGAAAACGTAGAAAATTTCTTCTGGAAATATTTTAAATGCAATTTGAATCTCGCGAAACAAGTTTTGTAGCCATTTTATGAAGTTTCATTCGATAAAAAAAATATAGCAAAAAATACCGTTGCGCGTGTGTAACATTTTTCTCGATTCAATTAAATTTCACAAGATATGCAATAATAAACGTGATACAAAATTTACTTTTTAACATTGCATTACCAAATTTCGAAAAACATCACGTGAGAAAGAATTTTATTACGCTTTCCCGATTGGTGGATGCCAATATGTGGCAATAAAATTTAATTTTCACGCATTTCAACAACCTCGATTTAATTCACGTCAGCCATTGATTTGTTACGGGTGTATGGAAAACGCTGAAAACGTAGGCGATGATAACGTGCATATGCGTGGCTCGTTAAAAGTTGCATATTTATTATCCACCTTATCGTCGCGCTGCGCTATTTTTGACTATTACTCATCGGCCACCGATAATTACGTATATTGAAAAAAAAAAAAAAAAAAAAAAAAAAAAAAAAAAAAAAAAAAATAATTCCCCCCCGCCCCCTATACAAACAAAAAACAACCGAAAAAAAAAAATGACAACTGTCACGGGCACCATGAAATGCAAGAAAGACGACTAAATTCAAATCTGGACTATAGATAACGTCCTTGGCATGAGCTATTATGACTATGCAGCTAGTTCCTCAATGTTATGTCGTGACCGACTAGGTATGAAGAGTACAAGATACTCACGGGTTGG
>JABFOV010001093.1:0-28175 GCA_022817685.1 Aradophagus sp. ZL-2020
TGTCGTAGTACGTGTTGTGGCACGGTGTAGTGCTGATTGTATGGATGACGATGAATGGACTTGTGATAATACTGGATAGTAGTCCAGACAGAGAGATAGAGCAAGGGTATGATAGATAGGTTGGGGGTGTGTTATTTTTTATTCAAGAGGAAGGCGAATAGGGAGTTAAGAGAGGGTTCGGGGGGGTGGAAATTAGAAAAAAAAACGAGGAGGATCATTTCTAAATTTTTTACTTTTTTTTTATTAAAAAAAAAAAAAAAAAAAAAAAAAAAAAAACGAAATGAAAAAACATAAGAAATCAGATTACTTGGTCTGAAATTCTGTGCCATAAAATACGCGCGCGTAATTCAATAAATTTTATTAAACTTGCGTTTTTTTTATCAGAAAAAAGGAACAACGTTTTTAATGTTTATCTCATAAACTCGGCCGTAAAACCAGAAGCGCAAACTCTTTCGAATTTATTGGTTAGAACTGCGATGACTGAAAGTGTCAAGAAAAAATTCCGAAGTTTTTTTTACTCGAGACCGTATGACAAAAATCCCGAGGAGGATGAGAATCATCTGTCCATTTTCTCTAACCCTTTTAATCATTTCTATTGTTTACCTGCATCTTCAAATACTTTTCACTGAATCTATTGTTTATTTTGTGGTGATAATTTCTGGTTAACAAAGTAAACTTATTCAATTCTTGACGGAAAAATTTTCTTAATAAAAACACTATTAATACTTGACTTAAGCAGGTGTAAGAATGATAAAATATAAAAGACGATTTGCATCTTGGCCCAAAAATTGTTTCCTTTCTATGAAAATGTGTTTTGTGCTTCAACTGAGATATTATTATGAGAATAAATGCTCATAAATACTGTAGACGATCAAATCACTTCACGTATATCGCAATCGGAAAATTGCGATCATAATCCCCCATTTCAACCTGTCATCATTTTTTGCACCCACAACCCCAGTAATAGGCCCGACATTGAATGGCAACATGATCTTGTTTTATATGGTATCGAAAAATACGGCCACTCGCTTCACTCCACGGCCAGTTCGATGCAATTAAAACGAAACTTCCTCTCCAAGTGGAAAAACACTTGCAACGCGCCTTAGGTCTTCGAATTCATCTCCTTTTTTGTCCTCCGTTCGTTTGCCATTTCCTTTATTCTTTAAACAGATATGTAACGGTTTAATGGATATATAGCGCTTAGGCGAGACAGGCGACTATCGCGTTCTTTGTCCGCCGGCAAAAGTGTACCGGGACAATTTTCTTTCGCGAGCCCCGCTACCGAAGGACAGAGGGCGCCGTCATCGCGACGGCGGGGACACGTGGGGAGATAAGTTAGGAAAAAACCGCCGAGGGAAAGACATCAGAGAAAGAATGACGAGAGGGTGGAAGACAGCCAAAGAAGACAATGAGGACAGAGAAGACGACCCTGTCGTGTTAGAAAGAAATAAAGACAGGGCTATCAGTTACAACGCGCCGTCTGCACGGAAGTAATTTATTTCGCTCCACTGCTCAACCCTTATCCATCTACCATTTTGTCTATCGGCCGGCTGCGCCTCCTCGTTCATTTTTCCACCCGAATTTTCCTTCGCCTCTTCCTCTGCCTTCTTTCCATTTCTTTTTAATGATTCGTTAAACATACCCGGTTCGATCGGATTTATCACGTTGGCTTAGCCGCCATTGTTTGCGCGATTCTCGTATGAAGGCACGTTTAACTGAATTGAAAATAGAGGGCGCGCGTCTTTCTGAAAGGAGGGTCTTTAACATTTTATTTTGCCGAGATATGTAGGATAAGAAGTAGGTATCATAATCAGTCGACTAGTTAATGTTAAATAGTACATTATTTTTTTTGTTTACATAATTATCATCTGTTAAACATTTTACGTTATATCAACCGCTCAGTCAACGACACAATTTTGTTCACTATATACAAATAATACACCTGTGATGTTGTTGCGATGTCACTGGAATGTCATTGTGAGATCACGTGGTTGACTCGGTAAATAAGATGAAAATATATGCGTTTAAATTGTTATTCCAACTCGCTCACTCTCTTCAAGAAAAAGTTCTGTACTTGACATATCATATTTCCAAAGGTAAGAAACATTTAAGAGTTTGAAAAGCGATTACAAATAAAGTAGCAGTTGTTGCTTCCGTTTTACAATATTCTACTCAACGTCACAATTTGAATCATAATTGTCTCGCAAGCGTCCGAAGCAACCGAAGAATACACTTTTCATCGCATTTCAAGCCATATCTTTTAATCGTCGGCAAAAGCTTTAAAAGATTAAAACATGAGGAAGTTAAATACAACATAAAGTTAAAAAAAGTTAAACAAGAAGTTGAACGACGTGAAGAAGTTAAAAAACTAACACGCGTATTCAATAAAACTGGCATTAATTACTCCCCGGCACTCTACTCCGGCATTCAGCCAATCCGTTGTATTGAAATGTGCACGACAAAGAAGCCACGTCGGCAGAAGTGAAAAGCCAATGTTTCCGCGCGAAAACTGGCGCACATAGTAACCAAAACGCCCGGCCAAAAAGTGTCGACTCATAAAACGGGCAACAAGTACCCGAATGATAAAAATTGGCTTTCGAATCGCGCGCGCTGCATTATTCAGCGACCGCGGAATAATTGTCTAATTCGCGCAACGTTGGCGATTAATTATGAAGGAGAACGTGGGCGTAGCCGCGCCATTTATCAGCGTATCATTTTCATTTTTCTCCCGTTCATTTTCTCGTCACGCCATTCCATCCCAAGCCGACGCTCATTTCCGATTCCACTGATGATACTCGTAAAGCGATCTCGCCAAGACATTAAAAGCCGAGCGCGGCAAAGGAGCGAATCGCCAAGTGGCGAACAATGCGCAATCGTCTACCGGGGGCAAGTCGCGTGAACGCGTTTCGCCGACGCTACGAAATTACAACGACTGCACGGCAACTGATAAGGCTCAATCCCGTCAGAGTCGTAACTCATAACGCGGCTTTATGATCGCCGCTGGACGTTGACGAGCGTCGGCAGCGAGCTTGCAACATTTTCCTTTCTCGCAACAAATCTGAATTTCAGTTGATTGTCAACATAAAAAGTAAAATTTGTTTTAATGCTTTAAGAAGGTGGTTACGTAAATAATTTTGTGTTCAATCATTTCCCACACTCACAAAAATCTTTACCTTCGTTCAAGAATCACTAAGTTTTGCTATTATTTTCTTCGATCAAAACTTAAGTTTATCCTGTCAAGACATTTTTTCTTGGCTTAACCATTTAGTATCTTGGATCAAGGGAACTTTTCTTGGCTCAAGAAAATTTATTCTTGGCAAAATATCAAGATACATTTTGTCTTGAACTAAGAACATTTTTCTTCGCTCAATGTATCCTTTTTGTGAGTGCAAACAAAAGTTGCACACTCTTAAAAAAAATCATGAAAATAATCGAAATAATCAAATGCAGATGTTGTACATCAAAATTTAAATGTTCTTGTTCAACATTCAGTTTGAGAATTGTATATAACTTTATTTAAACAAGGCATAATTGATTCAAGTATATTATGATCACTGCAAATATATTTTATTTAAAGTAAGTTGAATATATCTGAATGTATTTAACAATACCATATACTTGATGAGTATACTTCATTTTAAACAAGCAATACATATTTTTCAAACATATTTAATAAAAAAAAAAAATAATAATAATACAATATAATTAACTCAAGTGACTCACAAACGAATTTTTAATTTATATATCATTTGCCAAATTTACGAAATCATTTCAAAGTGCCGCCAGTCTCCTGCACATAGATGGTACTATTTTAAATGACCAGTTTTCAACGAGATGATGTACCTTTCGTGAAACGTTATCCCGAGTTTTCGACTGGTAATTCGAGAAAAGTTTCTCACCGATATGCACGGAGTTGCGCAACTTTCACTTGATTTAATGGAGTAATTTACGTAGCCAGGGATCATTTATATAGTATAAGTTGCTGGAAGGTAAATGTTTTTCGCTTTCTTTCGAGAAAATGTCTGTTCCTATACCACTTCTCCCTTGTTTTTGATGAATCGCACGGTTACAGTTTTTATTGTAAGAAGGGGATTCTTTTGTTTACCACAAAGATTAATGACGGTTGTTTTTCTTGTTAAAAAAGTTAAGTCGTGCGTTAAGAAAAAATGTTGCGAATAGTCAGTGTGCGAATAAAAACGAGAATCGAATCGTGTTATCAATCCTGCACCAACGTAACGTATACAAATTTTATAATCAAATTTAATAACATGTTTGCAATTTAAAAAGAGTCGCGTTTCATGTAATGAATTCTGAAAGGGCAGGATGCCGACTTATTTCCGCAACTTTGCCCGCAAGCTTGTAACTTTCACTTTGATGCTCGTCAAACTTTGTGTTAGCTTCTTAATTTGTAAAAGTGGAATATTGAAAGAAATTTAATATAAATGAAATAAGTTTATTTTGATTACACGTTTATCAGTTAATTTGAAAAATTAAATCTTTTTCAATCGGTTTGTGCATAAAACTAATAAGACAAATTTAATGGTTTAAAGAACAAGTCAAACTTTTTTTTCTGCTTGCCAATGATTAAACACATTTCTTATCGACGCTATTTTTATGAGAAATCTCCTCGTTACATACACACTAGTGTCCATTTAAATTTCATACGTTAAAATGAAAATTTAATGGAAATCAATTATCTTAAACGCTCATACATTTCACAAACGCAAATCGCAGAACCGAAAGCCGTTTTTACCCAACGTCCTTTTGTCATTTCGATATTGCTTGAAACCTCTCGAGAATAATCCCTTTCTTCCATTAATTTTCACAACTCTTTTTTTTTTTATTATTTTCAATTTTTCGAAATAAAATTGCAATACCCTCGCCGGCGCTTCATCTTCCGCAATAACGATCGTGATTAAAATTAAATTGCATTATTCACGCTCCGACGACGATACCACGGTGGTTTTTTCCCGTAATTTGTCGACAAGTGTGCGGCGAAAAATTCGAAAAGGGATTATCGGCCGAGATTCGGCGACTGGCGGACTAGGCTAGACACTGGTCGGTAAATTTGTACAATTAATTTCCTGGTTTGTCACGCGCACGTCAGATTTGATCGGTAATGTAGACACAAAAGCTCGGCGCTTTTTGTGTTTCGCCGGGTTAATGCCGGTTGACGGTTAAAGCCCCGCGCATAATGCGCTTTTGATTACCTGTCAGCTGGCCAATATACCAATTAAACTCTTTTATGCGCAATTTTCGCAGCCGCGGGTCAAATGTTATCGAATTAACGGGAAAATTACCTACGCCGGCCGCTAATTTCCTTGTTAATTAGCGACGTGTCCTCGGCGCCGGTTGGGTCTGAATTTTTGATATCCTCGAAGGAGAACGGCACGCCATTATCTCCCGAAGGTCGGATGAAAAATGGAAAAAGCTAATTGTCCGCTGTGATTGCGCATTCGCCGAGCCAATAAAACGCTTCATTATTCAAGCCCTGCCAATGTACTTAGCTAAATATTTATTTACCGGAGCTACGTGCCGGGCTTAATTCGCCTATCGGCTTGTTTGTATTTCTGATGAGACACGAGCCCCGAAATCCCTGAATGTCTCACTGCCGATGTGACCCGTTCGACTAATTACGTCTAATTACCGACACATGTTGATATACTCCTAAATAAAGTGCCCTTGCCGTTTGCAACGCTCAGTCCGTTGGGACAAAACATGTACATAGGCTCGCTTAACTTCGAGTCTGCCTATCTAATAATTTTATTTCTAACAACTATTTTTCGCCAACATTGCAATTCTAAGAACAAAGGAATTCCCTTATATATTTGTACTAATAGTGTAAATCTACAATCGCTAACTTAATTGTTTAATTCCAATGTTTAAAGTAACGTTTAATTAAAAAGGTGTAATTAAAATGTTTCAACATGGAAATAAGGTTTGCCATTTGACAAATACCACGGGTTGTAAACAGAGATAAAAAGTTTAAGTATGAGAAACGTTACAATAAATGTAAATCTATATAACTGGATTACTTTTCTTTGCGTGGGATCAGACACTCTTGAAATAATATTTTCGATTCAGAATTTTAAAACTGTAAGTCATACGTCTAAATACCAATTTAAAGTTTCGCGTTAAAAATAGGGTTTCGAAAGTCCAATTTCATTACCTTTTTACCTTAAACATTCTTTCGCTCGCGTTTTTCCACGCTAGAGAAAACGTGTGAGCTTACGTTTACATAATTAAAAGTCAAACTCACTTTGCACATTCGTTATTCTGATTACGGATGATTGATACAGTAACAAAATGGCTGAGCAATGAATAACCATTTGTAGTCAACGTGACTGCAATTTATTTCAAGTGCACCTGCAGTCGCTTTGAAATTGAAATGCGTGTGACATTTTTTTGAGTAAAATATCGTAATGTAACCGAAATGACTAACGATTGCTAGCAAATATGATTTTCCGACCTGTAGTTACAATCGCGCCGAAATTGGCTTTTGTTAAACGACTTGCAGTATAAATTAATCGGGCGATTTAATCGTCCGATTCGTTCTTATAAAAGGATGACAATTGTTGTTGAATATTTTTTTCGCTGACTGCGAAGTCGCGACGGTCGAATAAAATTCTAAAAACGGTTTTATCAAGCGAGTTACATACGGCAGTTAGAATGGAATTTGCGATTGTGTTTTACGAGTGGCCCAAACGTGACACCACAGGATGGTCAGTTCTGTTCATATAACGACGCTTAAGCGATTCAGTGCATAAAGTTTTATTATATTAGTATTGGCTGCGAGTATATCTCCATTTATACGAGCTTCGAAATTGTAAGCCTCGCGATACCATCGGCATTCGCGCGTATCGCTTTAACTTCATTGCCTGAACCTTTTATAATTAGTAATTCAATTTTAATAACGCGCAGTTGATCATTCCAATTTAATGGGAAAAATTTGTTGTTGAATTAAACGTATTGTTAACGTAAATGGTGTGTCATCGTATATATACTCGATATAAAATACTGGAATTTAATCGATAAAATATTGTTGAAGCGGCAGTACCCGAATATGTATGCATATTTTTAGCTTGATTCAAAAAAGAATTTCAACGCTGATAGCTTTGGGTAGTTATCGTGCTAATCAAATTAAGTATTTTTTTTTACTCAATAATTTTTTAAATTATTAATGATCTACTTTTTCTTGTTAAATTAAATATTTTAAATTTACTACTGTTTGATTGAATACTATCTTACGAGTAACCACGAACAATAATTGATTTACAAAGTAGTATTCACCTTGATTTGATTTGTACACCTGTATTGTTCCTTTGACAATAAGTTTTCTCCCAACACATAAACGATAAATTGATGTACATCTTCGATATTTTCTATTCAAAATAAAGTCAAATTTAAATTTATTATAAAAGGAACGAGCACTGTCGCACATACATGTATATTATTTTCGCACATATGGTAATTTTCGCGAAAGACTATCCTGTATTTTTGATCGATCTTGAGAAAACACTGCGAAACTAGAGGACCCTTTTATAAACGTTGACAAGGGCGCTCAAACTCGTCGAAGGATAAATATCCATCCTTTCGCATAAGATCCTGTATATCGGAGGCCGCGTGACTGTAAACCGTGGCGGAAACGCCTTCAGCGGTAACGTCACAATAATCTTCTTTGAGGACCAAGCGTTCGATCTCTTTGACCGTTCAATTGACTCGCTGCGAAAATAAACAAGGCAAACGAAATACGCTATTCCGTTCGAGTTATTTTTTTAAACTGGCCATCGCCCCGGCAACGCGTCGCAAAAAAGCTTTAGCTTTTCCTGCGCGCGATAACCCGACGCCGAAGATTGAATCAACGCCTTCGGTGGAATTACTTAAAGAAGGAAAATTTCGCAATTTGCGTCGCCGAAACAGCGGGTAACTAATGACAGCGGCGTCCTGTCACCCCGTTCGGTCATTAATTTAACACACGTCAGCTGAACTCATTTGCAGATTCCCCGGCGGAAATTCCGGCAAGATGGTTGCGTTTCCTATGACAATGGCTAAACGTACGTCAGCCCCGACGCCCGGCCCTTTGCAAGTCGCCATTATGGTAGCCAAATAGGGGAAAAATACAAAAAAAAATAACATAAATTTAAAAAAATGTGAAGAACGCACCTACGTAAACAGCAATGCCCCAGCAACAGGGCGCCCCTTAATATACACGTCCAATTCTCGCCCCGCGGCTGTATTCGTGCAAATCCCATTTTCACAGCGGCACATTTTTTTCCGAATTTCCTTCGAGAAACGCCGAGCTTTTCCGGGCGTATTTATTCAGCGCGCGACATCGATCGACGTTTCCGACTTAATCCCGACAAATGAAGCGCAAGAATTTACAAAACGACGAAGAACACAAAGTCAATGTTTGTTAAAGCATAACAACGGTGAAATCACACAGCTGCATAGGTGGTCGCGCGCGCGCGCACACACACGCATACACCGGCGATTCATAGATAAGTCGCAAAATCAATCTCCCTTGTCGCGCGCACGTCTGTTACGCTCGCTATCTCGTCTCAATCTCACTTTCTTCGGCTTGTTGAGCAGTTACATACGGAGCCGAAATATTCGACGAATTCGTCACCGGCGAGACAATTGCGACAACTCCTTATTTCGAACACGGTTATGCTGTATTATTACCACGAAGAGTAATGTTTTTTTTTTCTTTTCTAAGTTTTCATATTCAATCGGCAGCTAGCTCGCTCTTATTCTGATTGATTTTTCTTTTGTCAAGTTAGAGAATAATGAGGTAGATCGTTTGAGAGAAACGTAAGCGAAAAAGTATTATCCTAAATAGTAAATGTGTTTATATGACTTTTATTGATTTTGACAATTGATTATCTTGGATTTCATACTAGAGACTGTTTTCCGACCAACTGTCCTTTTTATTTTTTAAAAGTGTATTTACTATGTATATGTAATTTGAAGTCCGTTGCACAACGCAAAGAAATGTAATTTTGTCATTCAGCTCTGCAAATAACTAATTACCTCTGACCACATTAACCCAGATGCGGAGTTTACTTCTAAATTTTGAATGTTTAAATCGTATTTTCCACATCCAAAAATGTACACTTCAATTTTATGCAGTAAAATTTCGGGACGATCAAATATTGACTTTACTACTGATTCACTACAAAATTGGTAAGTCACTGTAAATTGTACCATGTGCTTGTAATATATCCTGGTTGGTTAACGCGACGCAACAAAGCTCAAACTCGGCTCGGAAAAGAACTTGGATTTGAATTTGGCTAGGTAGAATCTAATTCATCTTACGAGGTATTTACTCGCTAAGACTCAACCGGGTCTTAATTAAATTTCCTCAGACGCAAACTGCCGCCCAAATGGATACGTGAAATGAAACGCGCAATCAATATCACGCCGGGCCATTTCTTTTTTTCCGCCGCAACGGAAATTTTCGTACGGCATGGGTCGACTTTCGCGGCCGTCTGTCCGTAATTGCTATCGCGAAACAATTGGCATTGTTGGAGCTACTGTTGTGCGAAATTTTTCGTCCCCGCGGCAGATATTCACAACTAATCCAGTAAACACAGCAAATACGCGGCAACGATTCCTTTCGTAGCATGTTCAATTAATGCTAACAATTCGTCTTTGTGCAAAGACGACGATAAATGGTGAAGCAAGTACTTATAATAACCTGGTTTCTCGAGTAGTCCGTGTCGTGCAGCCAACTAGAGAATTGCTTGACGAAAGAGAGAAGGACGGAAGGAAAAAGGTAGGAGTCGGCGGGGAAACCCGACTCGGAAGCCGGGGGGATCGGGGGGGCGAAAAGAGGGCGCGAGCACGAGCAGCTGCAAAATCGGCTAAAATAGTAGAATAATAATATTCCGCGCGACTCCGTCCGGCATTAGTGAATCTTTGAACGAGTAATGAAGGAATTTAAATATTTCCAGCGTGCCCCGAGACCCGGCGAGTTTCCAAGTCAATTACCGAATTCAACTACCATCCTTCGCCACGTTCTTTATTAAAACAATTCAACAGACTTCGTGCCACCCTCACCTCGTGTATCTCTTTTCTAATTATTACTTCATACGTCAACTGTTGTCCTTATCGATTAATCTACCATTATCTTCAGCCACTTACTTCTTACATTTCGCACTCGTTCGTTGAATAACTTTTTTCATTCCATTTTTTTTGTAACCTTTATAACTTTTGTGCTTTTTTGCATTTCAAATTCTTTGACACTTTCGTATTTGCTTGAAATATATTTCAAGACTTGTTTTAATAGATTTCTTTTTTTCTTCTCTTTTCATTTGTTTTGAATTATATACCTGCCAGAGAATATTTTAATTCTTATGATTTTGTATGTATGTATTTTATTAACGTCAAGAAACATTCATACATAGAAAAATGTTATATTGATACTCATTTTTCGATAATTAAATGTAACATATTATTACTTATAAACTGTCAAAGTTATTATTTAAATGGACAATATATTTTCTAAGGGTAAAACTAATACAGTTCTACCATTCGTATCTTTTACTTTTTCTTTCAAGTTCACTGAGTAAATTCATAAGCAAAAAGTTTACAACGTTCTTTTATTAACGAATTTAAAGTCAAATTCATTATTACTTTTTTTTATAACTCACAACGAAATTGTATTTTTCATAGACTTGTGCGAAAAAAGTGAACAATGACATAAGTTAAGCCAAACTAACATAACACTTTACTTTACATGGAAATATATTTTTGAATTTCACTTGACGAAATTCAGCGGAGCAGAATGTAATGTGAATAATATTTCAAGCTTGATGAATTTGGATTGAAAAAAGTAGATCTAAAAGTATGCAAAATATTCGTGCATCGAAATGTCTGCGGTCTGTTGACAATTGGGAAATTGTCGAAATGAAACGCACTCGAACTCGGGGCCAATAGAATTGCCAGCATCGACAATCACAGACTGCGAACTATTCTATCGGTCGACGGTTTTGGCGCGTTTTATTGCGACAGTTTGCCAGTCGTCAATGTCAACCGTGTATCATTAACAACAAACCTTTTTTTTCTTTTTGAAGCGAATACTCATTCGATTAATTCTATTTACCTTCACGGTCAAATTCGTGTTTCCGTAATTCCGTTAAAAATATTACATTTTACAACAAATGTTTTATTTACCTTCACTTCATACCGACGAAATTTTAATTTCAATACGCTCTCCGAACCATCGATGTCAATTATTCAGCAAATTATTTATTATGTATCTGTCACGTAAATCTCCTTTTTATTAAGTTCACTTTTATTCAAACTGAAATCAACAGCGCATTAAACATTTTAAAGTCCAAAATTGTTCATGTTACTTTTTTAAATAAATGACCACTTTGAAAAAATTCTGCAACGGAAAAATCATATTGTAAAATCAGGACGGTCAAAGACACGCGAGACGTAACAAGCAATTGTCGACGTGTACACTTGCGTAATAAATGTTGCAGTAACAAGGTGACCGAATGAAATTATGAAAATTATTTTCAACGTTGATTCTGCCCGGGCGTTCTCTTTTGTGCGTGCCAACAGTCGCGCCGTCGTGTCGTTGCTTTTAATGAACTTTACAAATGACATTGTTAATCAGTCGGACGTAAGCGCGGATGACTTTGACGCGGTAATTGCGGCTTTGTGAATGAAACGGTAATCGAGTTATAGCTGATTACATTCCGTAACATTTTATTTCATATTTAAATTGACAATGATAGGCCGCGATTCCTCTCGGCGCGGTGTCCGCGTTATTGCGATGAATAATTCAAGTTCGCGCGGCATTAATGACACGGCAACTCGATTGCTTACAAAATCAATCACAACGCGCTTCTTCTCTGAAGCAGAAGTTACAATAAATAACGGAACAGCGGAAATCAATATGCCCTGCCTACTTGGCCATGCCTAACGTCAGAAGCGAGCACGCGATATCGGCCACGTGATACGAATCGGCCGACAGTCCATTGTGTTACGGTTAATATTTCAATAGGAAATAGTCGAATACGAATCAATGGATCCGAGGTTTCCGATAGCCCCGACTGTCTTCTAGTATAATCATTCTCGTAAACATTAATTATCTCATGAAATATGAAACACTTGTCGATGTGCATGATTCTCATTGAAATTCACCGAGTCAACGCCAATTTGCCGGGGTTTATATACGATCAAAAATCAGACACGACAATCAATGAAAATGGAAATCAGTCGACATTATGTAGTCTTAAAGCCGATCCTCGTGACGAAATAAACAAACGCGGCGCGTCGTGAAACACGAGTTAAATTAATGATTGGACGGTTAACCAATCTACTGGTCTCGTTTCACGCGCGCTAATGTGATGGCTTTCGCGTCAGGTGTAATCATTCACCGGTACATCATTTTTTTTCCCCCGTCGAAAGTGTAATTATCGGTATTTCACGCACGTGCAATTTTTCTGATAACTTTAAGAACGTAGGATTGACTTAATAATGACTTGTAGAACTTGAACAAATTTTGTTAATCGTTAGAATTTTTTTAATGGAGTCTTTCTTAAATTTGTATTTCTTAAATTTATCGGAAACTGTGTTAAGCCTATTTTTCTACGTGACTTTCAATTTAAAACACTTTTGTTGTACTTTTTAAAAGGTCCGAAAACTTTTCGCTGCAAAATGTTTTATTTTCAAACAGTGACACTTTTAATTGAAGCATCGTGTTTCAAAAGGAAGGATTATGCGGGTCTAACTTGCAGTGTACTTTCCTCAAACTTTATACATCGAATCATATGCTTCGAAAACCCTATAACAATAAATCCACTATACTTCAAGGAAACAAGTTTTTACGAATTTAACAACCAGAATGCCGACTGGGATACTTGATTGCACGGTTCAAAAGAATTCAAAGCATAAAGTTAATCGAATCAGTTTTTTTTCCAAAGTTGTTGTCCCCGGCCCATACCTTAATTAGAAGCATGTAAATTTTGCCGCATCCATTAATGCGTCGCATTTACGGAGAAGCGTAAAATTCGCTGACAAACGTTTGGCCTAACGTTTAATTTTTCTTTTTATCCGAATCATTTGTTCACTCGGGCGGAAAATCGCAGAACGATTCGTTAACCCTGTCGCCGATGCGCCATGTGGACAGAGCTCTAGCCGAATCAGCAGCAACTAAAAATGACATTGTGCTGATGAAAAAAAAAAGAAAAAAAAGGAAAAGAGAAGAGAACAACAAAAACAAAATGAACAAAAAGTAAGGGAAAAAGGAAAGAGTCCCCTTGTTCTCTACATCGAACGCAATTAATGTCGACATTTAGCTTTCTCCTGTTGGTGTCTCGTCGCCTGCTATCCTTTTTGCTTCTATTTTTTTTTATTATATCCTTCTTTTCTATATTTTCCACGCTCGTTTTGTCATCGCGTTATCTCAACGAAAATTCGTCACACTTGATTGATATTAAACGCCTAATAAGACAGAAACCGGGACAAATTAGTCGCTCCACTGCGAGACGAGAAAAATAACGTTCATTATGATTCGGGCTTGTATTATGAGTTGACGGAGCCGCTGCAAGATAATGGCTTTTGAACTTCATTCAAACGCGGCGTGGCGCACGGGTATTATAACTTCAGCGCGGCTACTTGTCATTCTGAATTGCCAATGTGCATCGCGTATTTTTTGTCCACCTCTTCATGTTTGAATAAACACTTCCATAGGCCGCTGATTTCAATATTAAATAATACCGCTCATCCAGTTAAACGCTTTATGATGGAACAATTAATTTCGTTAACGCTGACATACCGTCGCTCGTGATTCCGCGATAGGCTCGAAAAATAACGTCGTCGCGTTTGATTAATATGTTGCGCCAAAAAGCAAAAAAAAATCTTTTTTTCGCCATTAAATATCGAGGGACGCCATTATTTTCAGTGATCAATTTCATGGAAATATAAATAATCGATTCTTTTTGCTAAACTGATTTAATTCTGTTGCACTTTTTTCGCATTAGATGATTATTTGTTTTCGAACATTTATGAATAAAAGTTTAATTGAACAATTCAATGTAATTAAAGTGATTATAGTAACTTTTATTTTCAAAGTGTATAGTTCTACGATATTCTAAGAACATACGATTTACATTTATATATAAAAAAATTAATAAAACTACGATTACATTCTGGGAAATCTGTATTTTATTCACGAAGAAAAAATATTGCACCTACAACGATGAATATGTCTAATAAAACCAGTGTCTACGATCAAAATATAGATAGCGAGTGCTGATGGTAAAGTTTAACATACTTTTATCAAGTTCCGTGTGCTTTCTTGTTTATGTACGATGAGGAAAATGTCATGTTATAATCAGTGGAATTCACGTATTTTAAATATAAATTTTATGACAATACTATACCAAAATACACGGAAAGAAAATGTTTCCCCGTAAATTTTATTCTAAAATATTTTCATAGGATAAACTTGTGTAAAAGTTACATATAATTATAATTAAATAATAATAACTTTGCGAACGATGGCAGACATAAACTATCGAAACAATGAACAACAATTTGTTTTATGTCACTCTTATTATCGTCCTGCTTTATTTGAATAAAAATAAAGAAGTGAACAACTCGAATCTGCGTCTTCCTGTCCTTGCGTATGTCGTATCCGCATTTTACAATTGATACACGTAGCGGAGCAATTATTGATTACGTAATAGTGCTCGCCGGCGGAGATAGAGCACGAATTGAAATTACGAAGACTCGGCACAGATAATTACGCATTCCTGCCTTGGGCCACACAGTTAATTCGATATCATTTATATCAACGGTTTTATCTTTTACTCCAAATTTTACTCGGCCATTTCAATCGTTATTACCATCTGTCGTATCACACCATTAAAGTCGGTCAATTCGACGCGAACCTAATTCTGACAGCCATTGATATTCAAACAATTATATCCCGACAGTCGTTACGATTTTAATCAGCCGTGTTTTTCGACTTTGTGCGCAAATCGAGCGGCCGTTTCGATTAATTTGATTTTTGCCAAACGTCGCCGGCAAAACGTTCAAACAGCGAAATTCGTTGTTGACGAACTGTTTCATGCGACCGCGGCTTATTTCCCTTGGCGCGAAAACCATTTGTAGTAAATAAGCCCGTGCATATTCATCGACGTTGCATAAATTCGGCGCAAGCCATCTCGGAATGACGAAAGCAATCTTGCCGAATGAGATTCGGCTAAGACAACTACGACGGAGAATTATCAGCTAAAGTGCAATAATTGTTGTCTGATAATGAAATCTGAGCAAAAAATCAAAATGTGTTGCGCGAAATACGCGGACACTGAAGAAATGAACGTTTCATTTAGCAGAGTCTTTGTCAAATTTGACAAACATTTTTAAGTTAAGACACCTTGATATCACGTAGTGAGAGACACTGATGTTTTAATCGAATACACGTTCAAGAAAATAGTAATTATATTGTTGAAAATGTTTTTTCATTAATGAAACTAGAATTAATATCAAAAATAAATATTGTACTAAACATATGTTACAAACATAAAAATAACACACTTTTTATTATAACATTTCAACAAAATCTCATCTATGCTTTCGATTTGCGAAAAACAAAACCATTCCTATTTGAAATTAATTATCAACAGAAAAAAATTCTGCAAATTTATTACATACACTCGAAGTTGTTCGCCGACGTTGTCGCGCGCAAAACGCAAAACGTGAGATTGCATTTGGACTAATTATGAAGTGTCGCCCTGGCACGTCTGATTTGGTCGGGACGAGGGCGCGGGAATTGAAAGAAAAAAGAAAAAAAAAAGAAAGAAAGTCGAGCCGAGTGATGGATGACGCGCTCGAGGTTGCGAGCGAAGCGGAAAGCAGCGGCTGTGGTTTTAGGGTCGAATGTCTGTCTAAAATACGTGGAATTCTCGGCGCTGTTGACAGAAGGAGCCGACTACGTGTCTAAGCGACCCTCTCGCCGCCACGTGAATTCGCTCATAATAACAGTCATGGACGTCGACGGAAGCATCGTCTTTTGAACATATCGAGAAAGCACTTTTGTCGCGTCTGTTGTGAGCTCCCCCTTACGACGAGAAGCACACCCTTGCACGAATAAGCAGTCTCAAGCACATATTCAAGGCGAAGCTCGCGCCAAGAAGGGTCGGCGTAAATGTAGATATCGCTACTTAATATATTATTAACTGCTATCAATTTTGAATAAACTATTTCGGCGCGGCGAAATGTTTCATTAACGAATCATTTCGGGGCGATTGCCAAATTTCGGAGTCGCGGTGCCACTAATTTTGAAAGGGGAGTCTTTCGCGGCGGAGGAATCCGTTGAAATTGAATTCCCTGCAGATTGACATTTCGAGATTAGTATTTTAATAAAGCAGCGCCCGCGGAAACGCCGCGAGACGTGTGTTTTTTCGATTCGACGATTGGCGTTATTTGATCGTATTAAAGGATCGTCGATGTTCGAATAAAGTTGGTTGTTGGTTGGGGAAAAAAAATTGATTCGATTAGAGCGCCGCGCGCTTTCTTCGCATCGGCTTGCCGCGGTGTCGAATTCGATGACGCGATATTACGTAAAACAATCAGCGGTATTGGTATCGCAAATGTCAAAGTTTTCGCGAGTAAGCCTGTGGCGTAGAAGTAAGATTTGCGCGACTCAATCTATCGCCCACATTGTAGACAGCAGTCGAGTTTCTGTTTTTCTTTGTCCTCATCCGAAGTTTACGGCAGTCCATTTGTACATGAATTTTGTTATTTGCCAAGCTCGTATCAAAAAAGAACTTTCCTTTAACTCCACTCCTATAAAATCAATCTTCACAATCTACTTTTCAACTTACTTTGGGAAATATCTTAAATAAATGACATACGCTTATCAAACAATTCGCTTTAATCCTTTTTGTTTATTTCGCGCAGTCGAACTTACTGAGGAGGATAAAAAGGATCAATTAAAAAAAACTAATTGGGGTGTTTGAAAGTGCAAAAGTTGAGGTTTTATCAAGATATTCAAATCACATTTTTTCAATTAATCGATTGCCCAAGTGATAGAGATAGTTTTCGTCAGACGCGACGACATAATGATGCATTTGCAAACTTTACAAAATTAAGCATATATTTGATACAATTTGCATGTTTTCAGTACAAAATCAATACTTAACGATACTACAGTATACTTCAAAGTATAATTCTTAACTTCCTTATCCCCAACAATATCACGCAACGATACACGACAATTCGCAAAACATTGACAAGTATACCTGTCGTTGCACAATTCCATTGCAAATGTTGCATTTTATCTTCCTCAATGCAACGTTAATTATTTATCTACAAAATCGTTACGTAATTTACTGCGCACTACAGCTTCATTGGCAAAATCGCGCGCAATTAAAGAAAATGCGCGTAATTAATGGCTCGAATTGATTTGTATTTAGAACAAACGTTTATAGGCAGCTATCATTCACGAATCATCGATACTCATTAACCTCGGCAACGACTGCATATTCATCATGGAAATATACGTAGTGAGAGGCACGTAGAGTCGTAAAACAACGCGGGCAACTACAAACACAACGTCACACGGCCTTAATACTTGTTTCGACATGTTATCTACTGCAGTTCCCAGGCTGGTCCGACCCTCTGAAGAGACATAGTTAGACCGTTAGAGTATCGCTAACTCGTTCAATACATCCGGGCTACTTCGCTTAAGCTCACCGCTGACTGCATTAAGCAACCCCTCGCGCATTTGAAATATATGGCCGCACGGGCTCGTCACCCGGCGCACAAAACCACGCTTGTTTCTCCGCCATGTCACTGGGTCAAGTGATTTCATACAAATGACAAGTCATGTTTGCTCGTTATGTGGCCCGGCGCTCTCACTACCGACGACACGAAAACTGGGAAAAAAAAAGAAAGAAAAAGAAACGGGAGAAAGAAAAAAGAAAAACGACCTTTGGTGCATTGAATTCTTTGAGTTCGAGCACCATTGACCGACCGACGAGAACGATATAACAACTCGCTGACTACGTTTTGCCATCGAATCTTAAAGATTTTGAATCATTCTCTTGTAATCGATATTGTAATTATCAACAACGAAAGTGTTGCATTTCGTGCGATTATGCCGGATATTAGAATGTACTGAATAATGAAGTTGTTATATATTTATACAGTCACAAAAAAACGTCAATTGTCTAACTTAAGACATGTCTCAAGTTCAGTCGCCGTTGTTCAAGTAGTTTGAAGATTGTATTTGCTACTTTTAACATTGAATCCGAAATCCAGTTTCTTCATACGTTCATTTTTCTGCCGAATTAACATGGTTTTCTTTCTGACGGAGTTCGCGGAACGGCATATCTCCGTAAAACGTTAAATCGAGAACGAAGACAATCGATTGATTGACAAACGACCCACCAGTCTTTTCTTTTCTTACAACAATCACTCAACCACGACCGTCGCAGGCAAACTATAATTGTCCGCACTTATTTGACCCAACGGCGATCCACAAATCTACGTAAATCATTCAGATTAACAACAAACTCCAGCGTCAAAAGTCACAAAGTTAGCGCGACTGACGTTGATCGAATTACCAACGTGCCTCGAAAACATTTTAGTTCAACCCTCAGAATTCGCTATTTTAGACAAATCCTATAATCCGAGCCCGACCGCCGACGAGCGAATATTTATATTACAATTTCGGCAATCAAATGCAGCTGCGCGAAATTGCGGGAAATCGAGCGCAAGAAAAACAATTTGCCTTGCAAGTCAGCGACTCGAGGGATCTAAGTCAGTCAGTCGGACGACTGCTAGTATGCTAATCCGTTGCAACGATCAGACGTCTATCGAAACCACGGGCTGAGAATAATCTCGGGTTGTCTGGCCGCGGCGCGCTCGCAACAATGATCTATGCGGCACTGGTGTTTTCGGGTTGGTGCGCCCGTTAAATCGGGGCATCACGTTAATTGCCATCACTAATCAACGGCTCCCACCTAACGCGCGAGCCGAGAACCGACCGACGGTGAAAATTCCACTCCACGCCTGGCAAATCGCTCGCGGCACTTGTCATTCGCTAATCGTCATGAATCATTAAATGATTGTGATTATTGGCTGATTTTATGCCACGTCGGGATTACTCGATGCAATTCGAGATATGCTAATATGTTTATTCGCGAACGCTTAATGATAGTGAATTGTTGCACGCGCAATGCTTCGAGATAACTCGCTGGTTATAAATCATAAACGGTGGCCAGAGTTTTTCATATAGACAGTTTTATTAGGGGTGTGATTTTATGGCGAATGTTCTGGGGACGATCTGAAACGTATTTTTTCAGCCATGATGTATTTATTTATAAATCAATCGTAAATTACAGATGTGTTTGTTGAACTAATCATTACCTTGGAAAAGTTACATTATGAAATAAGGATCGATAGATTTTGTTTTGCTTTTTGGGTGAATGTTTTTTGGGTGAATGGAATTTTAACAATGACCAGTTGTTAAAGTTAGTTAGAATATGATATTCAAAAGAGTTGGCGGTATGGAATGATACATATTACACTAACTGTCATGCAATATTTTTCGTAATGAATTTAAAATTGAAATTCTTTTTCAATAAACTCATTTACTATGATGTATCATTTTCTTTTCCAGTTTAATTTTCAGAGATAAGACATGATGTATCATGTGTCTTGTTTAATAAAGCGAGAAAAAAATGGCATGTCACAGTGATTAGTTGAACATACACAACTAATTTGCTTTTCAATTACAGATAAATCGTGACTCGGGCGCGGCAGAAGGTTAATGAAGTAGAAATTAACAGATTCGGTTTAATCTGCAATATTTTTCATAAGATTAATTTAGTGCAGTCAGAAGCTTTGCGAAATTTGCACAGCAAATACTAAATTTCTGTTCGAAAATTTAATAATTTCGTAACAGCATCGGCAGCGATGGTAATAATTATAATAATAGTAATTATAATAAATAACGGCGACAGAAATTAATTATTCCATTTTGCACATGGCTGCGCGTTATCTCAAATCAATAACCGAACTTGATCGTTCAAAATTGCGTCATATTTTATAGACAGTATAAAACTGATAAATGATTTTGCCGGTGTGTATAAATAGACTCTGAAATCCTTCTTCCGTCGTCGAGCAAATAAATTTCAATTGCATTGCGATTTTATCTTACTTGCCGTCTTAATTTCAACTTTGCATAATTCACTTAATTAACACTTTTTTTTGTCTATTAATTATAACCACTTTGACGCCCCGAATGTGTTTTCCCTCAACGAACAAGTAACACAAAAACCACGATGAAACTCAAGATTTCATCTATTTTAACGACATCGTTAGTCGATTTCCTGGCTTTCCCTTAATGGAAATCTAAAACTATCTTACTTATCTCATCACTCTCAAACCTTTAACGAAATCAGCTTGAGTCATCCAAGTAATTGACGATTAATAACGCATTCTAAATGTATGCGTATAAAATGCTTTAATTAAAATGAAGAAGGGAGCCGCTGATGAACGCTGGCATCTATCACACGTCACGCTGTGATTAAGAAAGTGATCAACCAATTATCTCGATTAACTTTATTATCGAAACGCCGAAATCGCTTTGGCCGTGAAGACCGTCTAAACCATCCAACGCCATTCTTAGCTCGTTCACAATTTCCGAAAATCATTCCGACCGGGCTGACGACGTATCCCCGGTGCAAACGCATTGCTACTTTTTAATTTCCGTTTAGAGTAATTCCAATGTATAATTCAATTAACAGAACCTATTGAGTTTTCCGCTCCAATTGTTTCATTATCCCGAATAAAATCAATCTCGTTGAGAATTAAAAAAAAAGAGAAAAAAAACCGAACTGGAGAAATTTCGAGTGCCTCTGCTACTTGCCTCTCGTCTATCCTAGTTAAATTGAATCACGTCTGTGTTGTGGCCTTAACTGGACATACTAAATTTTTATCAAGAACCTTATTAGATCCTAATTTCTCTCCTAGAAAAGAATTTTTTTCCAAATTTAAGCAATAAAAATTTTACTAGGTCAATAAAAATTATACAACATCTATGCAACATTGTTCGCCTAGTCTACGGTAATCAGATTAAATGCAGTAGCGCGACATCAGCTAATCGAAAATAGATCGATGAAACCAAAGAAAATAATACCAGCAATTAATTGGTCGAAAGTTCGCACGAACACAGGGAAATTGTTTGAAAAGCACGGGCAGCCACAGCCACACAGCCACGCGGTACACAAAAATATGGCCCAGTTGCTCGCCCCAGCCGGCCGTGTTTGTCTTCGGAACTCTTGATACTGCAATACATTTCTAAACCACGAGTAATCCCTGTTTTATTGGAAATTCGGCGAAAGCATTGTGCGCGGGTCAATCCTTCGCCGTGAGTTTGTTTTAACAAGACGAACGTTCTTCATCTTCGATATTACACGGAAATTATAGTATTTAGCTGATCCGGCTGCTTGCTCGGTCCGAGATCTGCTTTAAAGCCATTATTGCTGATATACTGAAAGATTAGCAGCATATGTTACGTACCGTATCATAACGTGCAATATATGCCATAATGCTTGTTCAACGCACCGCCCAGTTACCGTTATTATGTAGGTTAATTCCCTATCGTCGATACATAAATGTATCATCCCCGTATATTTGCCAAAGTAAAAAGGCCAAGTTTCGATGCGGCAAATTAATCGTCCGCGTTTAACGAAGCCGCGCGCATAATGAGCGGGATTCGTGAATTCAGCGGAATATCGCCCGCCGGAAAGATAAATACATAGTACCACAATTTGCGCTCAAAATTTTACGTCTTCCCTTCGCCGCTAATTGAAATTCGAAAAGATGCACCTTCGAAACTTCCTGCTCAGCGAGCGGAAAAATTGGCGCCGTTGCCCGGCAACTTGCGACGTAAAATTTTTACGCCAAATTTCAAAGTGACGGCAGTTACAGCACCGGCAGTTTCCCAGAACAATTGCTGTCCTTTTAGCGACGGCGTTGCGAAGTTGCTCGCCGGCTGCCGCATTTGTTTGCCATAAACACCAACAAATTACGTCACGGGATGCATAAGGAAGTTTACTTCTAATAGGTTTAACCACGTTAACGATCCGAACTTGCCACGTGAATTCGTAAAACCGACTCGACAATTTTCCATTACGCCGAGTAACTTGGGCGATGGTCGAATGGGATTCGTGGGTATCGCGGAACGTATCGAGACGCCGCGTCCGAAATAATTTACCATTTAACTATAAACGGCGCACAAACGAAATCAAATTATCTTGTCTCGCTTGCAATAAAGAGGGATTAATTCGTGAATACGAAATTCAATCAGCCCCGGAAGATTGAGAGGAGATAAACGCTTGTAGGCTCGGGCCTCGACTCCCAAGATTCCCGAGATTAACCCAATTTCACGGTCGAGAAAAAATCAACTTCTCCGACGGATTCGGTCAAATAATCCTTGGGGTGTCGTGCTCGGTTCAAAAGGACTGCCAGTAACGAGACGGAATAACGTTTAATGCGCAATCTCGTTGGGACGCGCGCGTTCGAAAATAAAAGCCAAAGCGAATTGAAGGAGGCGAATCCCATTTGAAATTTGACGTTCGATTCGCCAGTGATTTCGGCCTACCCATATGTCGCGGCTATTCCGCATCCTCCCGTGCGCCATTGTATTCATATAATACCGCCGATTTGCAGATAATACCACCGTCGGCATCGCAAACAATATTGCACTATATGATATTATTGATTGTACAAAAGATAGAAACAGGCGCAACGAAGTGGTGGTGGGACAAAACATTGATGAACGAGCCATATTGATTAAACTTCCGTTAATTCGCGTAATGAGGGTGCGGCAACGCTATCCGTTTTGAAACTGAATATTGCGACAAGCTATATGATTCATTTATCATGGTCATCAAATCTGATTGAAATGGACACTTTCGCGTTATAATTATATCACCAATTGTTGGGTCAAAGTAGCCACACTGTACCCTCCGCTCGCAAAAACATCAATAACGTATCATTGTTTTCATTATTGCAGTCAATAAGTACTTACCGAACCGACCAACTTGGTTTTCACGGCAAAAAGTCGTAGCATAGATACAATAATTCTGCCGTGGACGTTAAACTTAGAATTCCAAAATGTTTATTATTTTTTTTTTTCTCGTTTAGTTTAATTAAAGACCGTAACGAGATATTTGTGGTGAAAGATTTTACAAACTTTAAATCATTTCAGTGCAAATAAGAGAGAAGTTATTGAATGTTATAATCCAATAACTTTTCTATTTACACGTAAGTAACCACGTATTTTACTTGACATAAATAGTTGATTTATCTGAATAAAGAAGTTGTCAAGACAACTAAAAATGTTGTTGTTTGGGGAATTCAAATTATGTTTAATTTTTTTTTTTTTATGAATGTTAGATAATATAATATGGTCATTCATTTTTTTGAGGTCGTTGAATTTAAATCCTGCTTCGAAATTAGAAAATGGAAAATGGTTGATCCAATATATAGTACAACGGACAAAAATATCACAAATGCTTCGATTCTCGTGAAAATGGAATACGTTATTTATTCCGGCTCGCTGAATACGAATATGGTGTCAAAATTACAAAATTCAAAATAGTGGATGCAATATGGCGGCCAAAAATATAAAACATTAATATGATATCGATGTAACGACACCTATTCTACTCCTATCGAGAACTCCACAGTTTCAAAAATATGCGGAGTGAAGCAATTTGGTGTAATGTATGAACTATTACAATATGAAAACGTTACAATATGTGTACATCTACATTTTTATAACCCAAATCTTCAAATTTAATAGAAAGTCACTGAAATAATAATCGCGTAATTTCATTGGACATTCTGCATGTACTTATAACGAGAGACGCTTAAAAATTGCAATAACATTTTCGCCATGGGCCGAAAAACAAGTACTTAAAATACGAATTTCAATATAACGTAGTTCGATATTTCGATGAACATCGTTTTTCCCCGATGTCAAGTTTTGGATATCTATGTTATCCATCTCCAATTATAGGGAAACAATATTGCCCAGATTATTCGTCACCATCTTAGTTAATAATTTAATAAAAAAGGAAAAAATGAAAGAACGATGAGAGAAAACACAGCCACGTATCAAATATGTCATTAACTTTTAATTGAATCCTAATCGAAAGAAATTAGTCGCAGCTCCTCGGCTGCAGTCAAACCTGTCGAGCCCTTCATCAGCACGATTGATTATTCAATCACCGAAATCGATTCGGAAATGACGATAACCCTTCAGGATGCGCGACAATAAATGAGAAGATGGTGACCCTTCGTGTCTGGAGATATTTTGGCATTTCCTTTTCATTATACGGGCGGTGAAAATGAAAAAAGAACGAAAGCCGCTGTTCGCATGGAAAGACAAGACTCATAATTGAATTTTCAAGTTCTAATTATCGAGTTCGAATCTTGAATAAGTTTCCCTTACTATAACTTATACAATTAAAGCGTATTTCATAATTTTGAACAAACATTTTACTCCACCCTCAGCAAATCATTAACGCGTTAATCATTTTAACGCGAACAAAGTGAAATAATTGAATTATCTTTCGGCGATCGATTTTTTCCGACGCTCATACACTTTTATTCATTGCGCATTACAAAATCTGCAAGGAACATGATAGAAACTCAGAAACTTGAATTTTTATTCGCAAAGTATCGTTGAATTTCTGTCATATGATTAAAAAACCACCAAATTATTAACTTTTTAAATGGCGCGTAGCATTTTCAACCGTTCCAAAATCTAATAAAAATGTTATAATTAATTACTATGTTTATTTTATAACAATTCTCAATTAATAAATAAAATTATTGTTTGTTATATTTGGTCTCAAAACCAACATTTAAAAGATATTGCAAAATATTTTACGCAAACTACAGGAAAGTACTTTGCACAATCTTATTTCCACGTTACAGCATCTCGAAATTGATGAAAGCGACAAATCGATTGATTCTCCGTTGAATAAAGGATCTACAGCGTTGTTTCAAGGAGCGACTTAATACGTCGTTTGTCGCGTCCCGCGACTATTTGATTGCGTTAATTCGTCATCGGCGCGGGATGCGAAAACAAACGCGGCGAAGAAATTGCAGCGTGATGTACTGCGAGCGATCATAAAATCGTTTAGCGGAAGTGACTATGACAAATTGGAACGTCACAAGTAAAGCCGATCGTTTGTCCGAAAGTCGCGTTCGAGAGTTTGCGCGTGCGGCCCGTTTTCATGACGTAATCCGCGCCATCTGTACTGCGTCGGGCCGCAATTAATTCAGAATACGAGCGTCATAGCGCTCGACCTTTCTCACATTCCTCGCCCGAATTTATCTATATATTATTCAAATTCCAGCGTAACACGTGCAATATGTTGGCTCGGCTGTTACGCCGACGAAGCCCGGGAAAAGAGGCGCTCTTCGAAATTCAATTAATGGCTTAATGGAATCCAAGTTTCGGATGCCTCTATTAATTCGCCATTCGATATGCAATTAACACGGCCGAAGTGTTAATTATTTATCACCACAAAAGTTTTCGACGTTGTCTCTTTTAAAGTCGCCCGAAACGAAAAAAAAAAAAAAAAAAAAATGAAAAAATCGCATGGCGCTTGTTTTCTCAAGAGCTACGGACGAATTATATCGACTGGAATGATTCTACGATATGGGCGGAAGAAGGCGTGGCCGAAATCTCGTTCCGTAACGGCGATATAAAGGAAGAAAGCGCCACGGAAGATTGCCGAACCTGTCAGGTTTAATCGCACTAAGTGGCGACTTAAGGCTTTCCCGCTGCCATCCGTTATCGTGGCCACAATTTCGGGCTTGTAATAACTGCTACTTAAACGGACGTACGGATGTTATTGTCGTTAAAATGCCGTTCGATAAATAAGGCCTGACTTTTCCTACCGCTTTTTCTCTCGTAAACATTTACGCGTCGGATCAAAATTACTAGCATTTTGATCGAACTTAGATGGTAGTAACATTATTTGCCTTGTATAGCCGCAAGTAATTTTACTCGACGTTGCAGTTAACTAGAGCAAATCATTTGGTTAATCACTATGAAAACAAGTGTTTTAAAATAAAACATATTTGTTAACAAAATTGAAACACGATGTTTGCGGGATCTACTAATTATATTATAAAACGTATTTAAACATTTTTAAAAGTATTATTTCTAGTATTTTTTGTATACAAATTTCTAATGATAAATTTCTTCTTTTTGTTTCAGGTAAATACTTACAACATATGTTTGTTAATTTTGGACCATAACGTAAGTAACAAAGACTGAATAATTTATCGCAAAAAATGTACGCCAGGTAATTGAAAACAAATGTCAATCAAAAGTTCCATCTCGTCTAGCATTGACACGTAGAACTGATTATTGCGGCAAAGGTTGGATCTTGACATTTGACAATATATTGCCGGATACATTTATCAACATTTCGATTTGTTTATCTCGCTCGCGGGAAGACGAGTTATGAAAAAGTGTGCCACTTTCCGCTTGTCACTCTCCTAAACTTATATTCGCAGAATGTTTCTGCATTTTCATTTTATTTCTCCTCGCTCATTTTTTTCGATAGCCTACTTCGCATCGGTTTTTCGTGTGATTTCTTTACTCGTGTGAATACGACGGAGAAAAAGTGGAAAATATGAAATTAATGAAACGGAATTAATTAAACGGAAAATTTGACTTGATTGCAATGACCGGATTCTAAAACAACGCTTATCTTTAATGGTCATATTTAATCATGCGCTAATTAGGGTTTTTAATTTTCGCGGCCATATTATTATACTTCAATATATATATTTCACTTAATTTCACGTAAATTTTCTATTCCGCGTTAGTGCGAAAATAACTATTTTGTGCATGGTCACTAATTACGAGAATGGCATTTCCTTTCATTTCCCGCCGATGAAATTAGTACAGGAAATGGACAAGGAATAAAAAAAACCACTTCTCTTTTATTAGAAGACATGTAAATCGACAAAATTAACTACACACCTACACATCTTTGGTTATCAGTGTTGAAAAATCTGTCTTTAACTTTGTTCGTCTGACCGCAGTTACATTCGAAATTCAATCTTCACATTGATTAAAAATCAATAATCAAATTTCGTATCTAGAATAGTTAATTTAATAATATATTCGCTATTGTTAAATTTTACCTCACAAGTATCTTCAAACATTGAATTCTAATTTTCCAAATTTAAAATCCCTTATCGTTTTCCACTAATTCCATACCTTTAAATCAAAATTCTATGCTTATTTTTAAAATATAATTGTTATCACTGTCGGAAGGTTCGATGAATTTACACGACTTTTTAGTTACATCGAATGAATCATTTCAGTCTTTCATTAAAACTACTCTAGCATTCAAAGTAACGTTACTTCAATATAAAAATTTCCTTTGGCATAAATTACACTCATCGATTTCGCTGAAAAGATTATAGTAAAATGTTAAACTGTGACGTTGAGCAGTCGCTGCGGTCGCCATGGCAACCACTTATCAAGACCGAACGATTATGACGGCGCGTGGAATTATTCAAAATCCATCGAGAAAACGATTACGTTCGATGACGTGGCAATTTTTAATCGCGCATCGCAATGCCCCGGCAACCTCCCGGCCCCGGTGATACGTGAATTTTTGGCGCGATTTGTATCTGTCGGGACATTTGCATTCTAAATTCAATGAATTCACGTGAGTAGACAGGGGTTTCGTGTAGCGCGCGCGGGTAGCTTACTTGCAAATTGACTGTGCGTTAATTAAAATTAATTGACTTCGCCCCTTCATTACGTACTACACGTCATTTCACTCGGGTGTAAATTATATCCGATGCAGAAGCCCTTGCCGCGCAATGATTCGCTTAATACCCCCCCCCCCCCCCCCCCCCCCCCCCCCCCCCCCCCCCCCCCTTCCCCCCCCCCCCCCCCCCTCCCCCCCGCCCCTGTTCTCCGCCCCCTCCCGTCCCCCGCCCCCACACGCCCCCCTAACAAAAATAAAACCACTTCGTTCTCCTCGCCTTGCCCCTTCTCTCGTCTCCCCCCCACCTACGCGTATACCTTCCGCCTCACGGTCGCCGTGTCCCCCCCACCAGCAAGCATCATACACGCTCGCTAACGCGTCTCG
>JABFOV010001094.1:0-28150 GCA_022817685.1 Aradophagus sp. ZL-2020
AATCTTATTTTGATAGCGAATAAAAATAATAGATAAAAAATATTACTTAATAAAGCAATAAATTCATACTAAACTGTATGATTACCAATTTGTCTTACTAATTTAAGTATTACATTTACTTTTCGTCTTAAGAGTGATACAATCTGACACACGAAACATTTGAATTGATCATTTCTGGCCTCATTTCAGACTCTATACAAATCTGACAACATAAGTCTGATATTTATAAGACTACATTGTAGTATTAGTCTGAAAGTCAGTATTAAAAACGTCTTAACTGAAGTTGGTCTTTATTCAATCAGTCAGCATATTCAGATGAATTTACAATTTTAGTCTGAATTTTAGACTGAATCGTATTAAATTCATACTTTTAGAAATACATTTTTTCGCAGTAATGAGTAATCTGAATTTATTCGGACATGTTTAATCCAAAAAACAGTAAAAATTACATATTTAAACCCATATTAATTTTAACTGATCAACTTTCTCATACGTATTAATTGAACTATTATCGTAATATATTTTCCTCTTATTTCCTCATTTTTTTTTCTTTTAATTTCTGACCAGCTATTTTCTAGTTATGCAAATTTTTTAATTATACTTCTATCAATCTATATGAAACTTACAAATATAAAATAATACCATTACTTTGTTCATTTTATATGTTAAAAAGTCAAAAAACATCTTCGAGTCAATTAATTATCTACAGCATTTGTCGTAAGTGAAATATAAATATTTTCTTTTTACTGTTCTTTAAATCCTGAATCGTATGTATTTTTAGAATCTTTCATTAAATATGTAAGAACATGTTTATCGATAGTCACAATTATTAGATCTAGTGTAATAAACATATTAAAAATTCGTTAACTTTGAGATACAAGTCATGTGTCCATACAAGAAATTTGAAAACTTATACTCATTGAAAAGTTTTCTCGAACGAAGAAAAACATTTTTTCCAAAGAAGAATTTCTATCTTCGTTTGAGTGAGATTGTTATGAGATCTTTAGTAAGATTTTCACTTTTTATAGAAATTTTGTCCAAAATTAGTACCGAAACAAAAAATTTAGGGGAAAAAATAATATCATTTTTAATACACAAACGGGAGAATTAATTAAAGGACAAATGCAAATTCGATTTTCTTATAAAATTATAATTTTAATCTCTGAAAATCATTAATTAAATCATGATTCAAATCAATTCTTTTAATTAAACGATTTGAATCAAGCCCTTGTTAAAATTAACATGTTCGTTTCCTATACAGTCAAATTATCATACTTCATGTACCAGAAATTTATGAGTAGTTAAATTTATTTAATTCTTCCAACTTCAAGCACGATAATCCGTAACGTAAAAATTCTTTTCCACATCAGTTAAAAGCAAACTTAAATGTTTCTTTACTTTTTTGAGGATGAAAACTTTCGCCGCGAAAACTTTTTACTTAAAAAAAGTATAAGAAAATTTACTGTGGAGACGAGACGTTCGCTTAAATAGTAAAACTTGCATATAACGTACATCGTGAATAATATTTTTCTACAAAGACACAAAGTAGAGAAAAAAAGAAAACGAAGAATTGATAAAATTCCCCACGGAGCTTTTAAAGCTGGGGAACAATTTTTATCTAACGCGCTCGAAAAGCGCACCCTGGTGCTCCTTTGTAATTTTAAATACTTGTGATGATTTGTTAATCGCTTCGAAACAATTCGGAATACTAACATAATATACAGTTGTATTTTTAATCAAAATACGATCAATGTAAAAATGTAACACAATACGTAAATTAATTTCGTGATTTTATTGAATGTAAAATCACTTTTTAATGAAAAAATTGGGAAATTTATTGTTCTATAATGAATTGTATGCAAAAAAAATGTAATAGTATAGCATACTACCGTGTTAGATAAACACAAGAAATAATGTTGCGTCTTTTTGCAAACTGTTATTAGTAGATTTGAATGCCATCTTTGCACCGTTTACTAATTAAAATAGGGTGTGTACACGAGAAATCTTGAAAGTGTTGTTCCATTTATTTTTCATTCGGTTTTGCGTATCTTAGGAATAAAGTGAATAAAACTTCAAGAGTAGAAATAGCCTAATGGCTTAAGGATTGAGGGTAATGTTAAAAAATGTATATGTTAAAGTTAGAATATATTTCTATTACTCTGGGAAAAATAGATATATACTGAAAGAAATATCCGTATATTTGTTTTGAAAATCTTAGATAGTACATTTCAGTATCCGGGGATGCTGAATATTTTAACCATTTGACAAGTTTGAAATATCCGAACAGTAAAAAATCATGTGCGAATCACTTTTGACCGTACACGAGATTGATATTACTATTTAGATATTTAATTTGGCTATCTATTTAATAAAATTTAACATCTCAGAAGTTTTAATAAATAAATCTTACTAATCAGATAATGACTTCAATCATCTATTTCTCTCAGTGTAATTCAACAATTTAATGCAATTTACAATAGAACTGAAAATTTTAGGTCAACACTGTCACCGTATAAACATAATGATACTGTTTGTATTTTAAGTTAGTTCCAAATATTTCATTTACACGCGGAATAATAATTTGTACATTTTACCAAAGCTTTCGATAACAAGGATATATAAACTCATAATAAGTTTTCTACTATTAATACCAAGTATTTCCTTATTAATAAAAACGAATTAGACCTTATATGACTTGGCTACTATGAACTTTGGTTAAAATTAACGAAGTCTTTTTCTGCATGTAATAGAGTATTAAGAATGTAAGGTATCACAGAATTAAATAAATTCGTTGAAAACAACACTTAACTGTCCAAATGTAGCATGTAAGTGTTTTGATTATGTTCAAAATTATGTGTATACAGGTGTATATATATATATCAGGGTGACCTGTTACATGCAAAATTATATTTTGTCAAAAAATAGGATAAGACTATAATATACATATTTCAGTAATACCTATAATTTCAAAGAAGAAAATAGTATAGTCAAGATGAAACTTAAATAATAAATAAAATACGATAAAAAACATTTGGAAAATAAATTTGTAATAGAACATCTTTAATTTCTCAGAGACAGACTGAAAAATCTTCTGTAATTTTACCATCAATTCTGAAAGTATAATATTTAATATATTTTGTTTCAACAAAATTTATTAATGATATAAAACATCTGACGTTATTTTGACTAGATGTCACCAATAGCTTTTGTTTATCGAATATGGGGTAATGAACAAATTTTTTGTTTTTATGTTTTAGGAAATGGCCCTATTACTTCAGGCTTAAATACAGGCCTATAAATGTTTCAGTTAAAATGTTAATATATAATATATCGGAACTGAATTGTCACGCATATCTATAGTCTCTAATTTTAGATAATTAAACCTATGTAACATAGTATGTATTATAGAATTTAACTTAGGTACATTTTGATAGAAAACAAAAAGAAACTAAATGAATAACTGAAGAAAAACCAAATTCATAATAAAAAAGTAAATGCAATGGAAATGGTTTTTTTATTAATAAAAATTATTCATGAAATATTTTAATAGTTCTTATTAACTACCTGTGTTCAGGTTAATACATATAAGCTCATAACATTACCGCATATGTATAAACAAGGAAATCATAAATTTAAAATTTTTGAATATCGAATAAGGTGAGAATCCTTTCTTTAAACCTTCAAACAGTACGATAACGTATAAATAAAAATAAAAATCAGGATTAAAATTAAAATATCTCATTTATTTGTTATAAGTCCATTTACTTTTAAAAAAATCTACATATATATTTGAATTAATTTTTTAAATTATCTACACTGATAAACCAATGGTGTTCATCCAACTTTATTAGTCTGTCTAGAGGGAATTTTAACTAGGTGGCATTTCGTATTGTTTTACTAGTGCTCTACAAGTTCTACTTGGGTAAATAAAAACTGGAAATTCGGCCATGTTATAATACTTCAAATTTTATTCACTCAAGTGGAATTCTCAGAGCTTTTACATGGAAAATGGCAAAATTCAACCTGTTAAAATTCCAAAGTAGATGACCACTCGGGTTATCATCAGGGAAGTTCACTAGGCAGGGCTTGAAAACCGTATATTTTGGTCCAGTTTCGGTTTACAGGTTTTCCAAAATACTCGGTTTTAGTTTCGATCTTCATTTTTTCAATGAAATAATTATCAATTACCGGTTTTGGACAGTCACAAGGGCGTAACCGGGTAAGGGCAAGTGAGGGGTCGACCCCCCACTAGAAGTGCAAAAGAAAAATTTTAGTTAAATAAGTAGCAAAAAAAAAATCTCCGTTTTTTATGGGGAAAAAACTAGACGTTACTGAGCAATGCCCAGCGCGTCACTGGTTGTTGTACAAAAAAAAAAAGTTTTCGTCTAATCCACGTAAACTAATTTTAAAAGTCTGAATTAGATTGTTACATTGTTATTCATAAGAAGTTTTGATCTAAAAGTTGTTTTAAACAATTGATTTAATTATAATTTTTTTTAAACTATGTTTATCATTATTATCTACTATCATTATATATGATTAATAGTCACATTATTACATCAAAATAAAAAACTTGTTTTCAATACTTAATTTACATGTTTAAGCTTCTTTTTTTAATTGATTATGTGTCCCCCTCTAACGTGAGTTCTGGCTACGCCCTTGAACATACACAAAGAAAAGTTTAAAATAAAGAAAATATAAACACTGAAATAATAGGAGACTAATTCCAAGATCAAAGCATTCCTTTTTTAATTTTATACTCTCATATTAACTTTTTTTTAATGCAACTACCTAACTGAACTGACTCACACAATCATAAAGCTCACATATTCCCGAATAAAACTCAACGTATATTGTATATATATCACAGGATGTTCACTAAATTCGGAGAAAAAAATTGAATTAATTTTACTTTTTGAGCAACAACAAATTAAAAACGAACTTTCAGCGAATTATTAGAATGCGAAAATACGAATACGAAAATACATATCCGTAGTTAATATTCGGGTGAAAATATCAAAAACCAGAAATTTCCCGCATCAGAAAACAAATGTATAACACAATTCCCGTTTTTTTTCATGTCAAAAATTTGTCATAGTACAATTCTCGCTTTTCCCGCCGAGTGGACATCCTGTATATCAGTTTGGCATGTAGCTATAATCGTATCTCTTATCGTAAATGATACCTATAAAAAATAAGCTTTTTTTTATTAGTGTTAGCATTTGTACTTAAACTTTTCTGTAATATTGTTTTGCCCAACCATATATTGTGACGCATTCGTGAAGTTACACCATGTTTTGTATTAAAAAAGAACAGACAATTTTTTCACATAAGTATCGGTTTTTTAATACAAAATGTCGTTACTTACTAAAGGTCGTTAAACAGAAAAAAATTATACGCCACTGATAGGCTTGCAAGCAAAATCCTGCAATAGATGCTAAATATGACGCCATTAATATATGACAAAGTGAAAAAATTAGCCATCGATAATTTGTATAACGTAATGAAATTAACGAAAAATGCTTCGATATCAACCAATAAAAAGAATACTTACTTGAATTTGTAGTTGATGAAAACTCATAATTGTTTTAAATATTTCACAATGAGAGTACTACTGCGTTTTATTATTACACTAATAAACACATTGTCGGATTTAGCCCTCCGACGTACCGTACCATGTGGGGGATTCGTGTCGATGCGCATGCGCGAGCCTTGCGTTTTCGGCAGGGGAGTGCAACTCACGAAAATAAGGGCCCCCCTTAAAGGCGACAAAAATTCCGCAGTGGGGCTGATCTCGGGCACGAATCATTGGTACACAAAGTGATTCTAACCTATGAAAGTATACCTGTCAATAAACTGATGTTTAATAGTCTTTGTCTACAAGTGGTAATTTTTAATTTTTGTTCTTTTTGTAATTTTTTTAGCAGCATACATTAAAACAGTTTAAAAGTTTTTTATAAATTATCCTATGATCCGTGCTCGAGATCAGCGCCACTGCAGAATTTTCGGAAAAACATTATCGCCTCTAAGGGGGGCCATTGTCTAACACGGTTCTATATGGAAGTTGCACCGCCCTGGTTTTCGGTAAGACCGGTAAAAGCGTTACCAAATTTATGCGCAGGGGCTTTGGCCGAAAGTTTGTCAGTTGAGCATTGGCCGGTCAAAGTGGATCGGACGCAGTCTCGCAATAGCGCATTAGACTGTTGGCTGTTGAACTGTGCGGACATCGGAGGGTTACATCCGACATGTGCCCGATCGGACGCCATCTTGTGATAGTTCATTCGACTGTTGGTCGTTGAACTGTACGGTACGCCCCCACATTCAACGATTCAATATGGCGGATTCGTGTCAGTGCGCATGCGCAAACCTTACATTTTCGATAAGACGCGATAAGAGCGTTACTAAATCTTGTGTGCAGGGGCCTTTAGCGATTTGTTGAAATATTAACTTAAAAAGGTAAATGATTGTTTCTCTTTATTATTTACTTTGAAAATTGATTTTTTTCCAGACAACTTTTGCATTGGCGCCTTTTTGCATCGGCGTTCAATTGAACCATTTACTCTGTTTTTCAACTTCAAACATAATTGTTACACCGTTATCCTTTTTTATCGAAGAGAAAAATATTTTCACTCGAAGACGCCTAAAGTGTGTTTACATAGTCTTTTCTTTATCTATAATTTATTAAAAGACAAAGTTTATTAGTAAACGAAATTTAAATCTCATATACTTTTCTTCATACAAATTATAATATTTTTTGATTAGATAATTTTGAGAGAAGAAGGTAGTATATTTCAATGTTTGGGAATATAACTTTTTCATTTTTGATTACAATATATGTTACTAAATTATATATAATCAATGTTCGTTTATTAATAAACGTTGGGAACTTCAACTCCATTGTATTTTTGACATCAAAATACCCTCCTTCACCTTCATGACGTTAATAGTTAAATCAATGAATAAAAATAAAAAAAAAATATATAAATAAATGAAAAAGAAAACAAGCGAAACATGTCTCTATATAAGAGAAAAAATTGCTTAATATTTACATTACTTCGTACGTTATCTGTTAATAAAGTAAGTCGAAATTAATAAAGTGAAGTTACCGCGTTAAACGTTCCAGGCATTCCCATTGAAGAAAACCGCTATACTGGAATTGCCTGGAAAATTGTCGCCGAATGTTCCTGATACAGGCACAATATTTCCATTGGAGATTTTGTGAAAGGAAATATTGTGTCTCTACCAGGAAATTTCGGCGACAATTTTCCAGGCAATTCCAGTAGAGCAGTCTTCTTCAATGGAAATGCCTGGAACGTTAAACGCGGGTTTATTTTTTTTTATAACTTTTCATTGGTGAATAATATTATTAATTATTATAAACATAGTATATTTTGAACTATTTTTGTTGGACATGTTTTTCCAATTACCATGTACATAAAAATATTTTCGCACCAAATTGCAATAAAATCGTTAATTATTTATAATTATTTTTATTATCATTTTTGTTTCATTAGACTCAATTTATTTTCAACTTATATGTTTTAACAATGCTGGAAATTTTAATTTACATACATAAGTGCTTCGATTAATTATTGGTGTAAAGTAAAAAAAAAAAAATGCTATTTCAATTTTATATACTTTTGCTAGTTAATTTAATAAATAATAGGAAATAATATTTTTTTAAATTTATTTTATTACTTTTATTAGTTTTGTTGAATGATACCTAATAAAAATATCTTTATTACGATTTTATTTTTTTTCATATAAGAAAGAAGTTTTCTACGTACATAAAATACAAGTTCGCATTAAGAAAATTTGTTTCACAAATTTTGTTTATACATTGCAAAAAAATAATTAAATATCACATAAAATTATAAAAGTCAGGTAAAGTAGTTGATAAAAACGATATGCTCAACTGATATTTACTCAAAATCGAAAATTTTTATCACAATTATAAGAGCTTATAAAGAAATATCAGAATTTGTTCATAAACCTCCTATTTTATTTACGTAGTCACTTTCTCACATTTACATCAAATGTAATCGAAGACAGATAATATGCATACCGCAACAGCATAAGTAGGTATCTGAAATGTAGAAATCATGTAGAAATACATATCTTATACGTATCTGCTATGTAGAAATGTCCGCCCAAGATACAAAAATAAAAAATTGCTCAGAAAGAAACTGAAAGGTAGATTACACGTATAAAAAACGTCAATACATGGTAGATTTCACATATTTAAAACATAGATAAGAAAGACATTCAAATCTTTAAAAAATCGTTTGTTTTTTCAATATAATTGAATACTCAAGTTTACAATATTTGATACATTCAAAAAAAAAAAAAAGCTTCATTATTGATGTAGCAATAAAGTTAAAGTCTATTATCTATGTTTTAAATATGTGAAATCTATCATTTATCGATGTTTTTTTATACGTGTAATCTATCTCTTAGTTTCTTTCTGTGCGATTTTCTAGTTTAGTATCTTGGGCGGACATTTTTACGTAGCAGATACGTATAAGATATGTATTTCTACATGATTTCTACGTTTCAAATACCTACTTATTGGTGTATATAGGTTTACATAGAAGTTAATCCCATAGACACAAATGGGTATTTTAAATTAAAAGAAAAAATCGAAAAATCACATTTTTTGTATAACAATTTAAGTACAATATGCAACCTTAATCCTGATTTATGGGAAATGAAATTGTTCTAAGTTTGAACTCATTAGAATAATGTTAAATCATTTTTACATAAATTTTAAATATAATACATTAGGTGGATGAAAATATTTGTCTGCTAGGAATTTCATAAAAATTCTAAATCTTTTACTATTTTTTTGTTCAATAACAGAAGAACTTTATATTCAATAAATAAAATAAATAATAATCATTTTAATTACAATATAAATATAAGATTAGAAATCTTCATCATCGTTGTCCGCTTTGCTGACAGCACGCTTCTCTGTATTAGTTTTGCTTTCAAAATTGTTTGATTTAGATGAGTTATTTATTAGCAAATCATCATTATCATCATCATCTTCATCATCATCATCATCATCATCATCATCGTCTTCACCATCTATTAGTAGATCTGTATCACTATCCAACGATTCCCCACTATCGTTGCGGTCAATGCGTTGGCGACCAGACATACTGCCATAAATTCGTCTTTGTGATACTTCGATTCGAGGTCCTTTTCCTAGATCTGTAACACAAATTTTGTGGTGTGAATTCAATTCAATATATATTTTTAATTTATATCACGAAATATATACCCAATCAATCACGAAACGAAAGTTTGTTTATTAATTTCCACAAACATTTTGTAAATTCATTGATTATTATAATATTTTATAAACTTTTTACTTATGATTCAATATAAAATTTCATCATTATTCATTACGATTCATGGCGATTCATAAATAAAATAATTTTTTTTAATTTCCTGATTATTCTTGGATGTACCATTTTTCATATAAAAAGAAATTATAAGTGGAATTCATATTTAACAGTATGTATCTATTAATTTAAAATTGGTACATCCGCAAATAATCAATTAATTACAATTTCTTTTGATTTATGAATGTTCATGAATTTTTATCAAAAGTTGAATTTATCTGTCGATAAATTTATAGTTTCATAAACGACTATTATTAACACAAAATACATAAATACTTCGTGAAGGATATTAAACCAAAATAGCAGATCTTGTCAAGTGTTTTTATTAATTCATTCTCATTTTACTACCTTCCAGTTGCTACTATCGAATGGTACTCAAATGGTACTCCTATAATCATTTTAATTTCAAATGAAGAGATTACCTTGACTGTTTTTGTCTAATCCTTTTTTCTCCAGAGTTGGTGGTTCGAGTACATTCATATTGAAAATGGAGCCATTTCCTTCCATCATGCTCTCAAAGCTCGCATCCTCAGATTTAAGTTGCTCTAACTGTTGTTTTGTAGCAGCTTGTCTGCAGCCATGAAACGAAATGAAAAAATTAGATTACACAAGACAAGGTGGTATTTAAACGACGCCATATATCATACACAGACCTCTTCTCAAGTCGCTCCTGTTCTGCCTTTGCTGCGTCTTCGTGTAGGTGTTCCAAATATGCGAGATAGCGAAACTTTTGTAAGTAATCGTCGTAAAGTGCTCGTAATTCAACTTCCAGCTTCTCAAACTCCTCCATAAAAGCCGGCCTAACTTTCCTCAAAGTTTGCAATCTTTTTTGATTTCTATCAAGCTCGTTCCGGCGTCTCTCAATTCTTGCATCGAGATTTTGTTCGCTCTCCTAAATAAAGATCAATGAAAAATGTTATTTTAATTCAACCAATAAAATATAATTCAATGATTTGTTCCTCTTAAAATTAATCGCAAGCCATTAATATATTACGTTGATTTGATTCTTATCATTTTCAATAATTAGTATTTTAGTTAAATCAATATAGACAATAGATTCATTAATCTGATCTTTTAATCAATGTACACTTGATTCTTTAAATTACATCTTGATTAGAATGAAATTTGTTCATACTTATTTTTACATTAAATTATAAAATAATTTAAATATTAACAATTAATTTTTTTCAAGTTATGCAAAGAAAATTCCAATTGGAAGATGTTTAAAGTATTAATAAATTTGTGCAAATGACAGCACCTTTTCAACAAGTAATAATGAAACATACTTTAACATTTTCTATTTGCTTTTTTGTATCCTCAATTTCCTTTTTCGTACTTTCAATAGCTTCTTTCAATGCTTCTTCAATTTCTGATGTATCAAATTGACGTGCGACTTTGGAATTGCGAATTTCCCGGAGTTCCACCTCACGGCCCAGTAAATCGAAAAGCGTTGCACCTGTGACTGTAATCTGACTCACTAATTGCCTTGTCGATTTTAATTCGTTGATACGATCTGTGATTTCTGTATTCGAGAATTCTCGGCTCTCCAATTGAAACGAAGCTTCACTACTTTTTGCAATTTTCTTCTGTGCTTCATATAGTAACGTTGAAATTTTTAGTAATTCCTTTACTGCGTATCCATCAGCCTGGTACAATTTCTTGGTATTGAGCTTTACATTCGTTTTCAAAGCCTTAAAGAAATCATTCAAACTTTAATACATGTGCATTTAATATTTGAAACAAAAGTAGAACAAATAAAAAATAAACATGTGATTATGATAATAAATATGAATTTAATCATCATAATTTCATTATTTTAATTGTGATTAATTTTATAAAATTGTAAAATAAAAAATTCAGTGTTCAAATAACATACCATAAATTCTGCAACACTTCGAATTAAGACAACTCTATCATGTTCTGTTGAATGATCAGTTGGAATATCAGCATCTGCGTCAAATCTTTTAACTAACCATACAAGAATTTCTGCGACAAGAGGGAAATTTGGACTCCGGAAGTTAGTTAATGAAATCATTCGTGGATAACCGAGAACTCTCATTATTTCTGTAAAATCTTGAAATAAAAAAAAAATATTGCAATATAAATATCCAATATAATTATTGTAAAATAAATTTCAATTACAACAATATGATACTGTTGGAGAAAGTTATAATTGTTGTTGAATTACTTTCCGTTTCTAACTACTAATTTACTATATAAAATTCAAAATTTTATAATAAAAGAAATACATTGTATAACATTTTTTAGCTTATAAAATTATGAAGAGGTTACGAGTAAGTGATTTATGAATTCAGAGAAGTGCAAATAAATGTTTTTTATCTATTAAAAAGAAAAAATAAACAAAAAATGGTTGTTGTTACATACTTCTTAAATCCCTGAGAGACATTTCTAACTGGATTAAAAATTAAAATTAATCATAAAATTAAGTAACAACGCTGTAATTCCTTTGTTTACATTTTTGATTAGTCCAGGTTACTATAGTGACTCTATTAACCTAACCTTTACATAGGAACTGTGAAATATTTAAAAATCGATCATTGAAATATTAATGAGAAGATATCTTCGTCTAATCACATGTTTATTTTTGTTCTTTATGTACAAAATATAAAATACCATTATTATTACAAAATATCTGAAGGCTTGACAGATCCGCGTTCTTCCTTCCTTTCTGATTTCATTCTCTTCACAAGTATTCTTTCTCTAGCAATTTTCATTTGACGTTTTCTCAATACTTCTTCAGTTTCCGGAGAAGGAAGAACAACTTCAGGTTTTTCTGCTTCTCTTATAATTTTTCTCAATTTTTCAAGAGCATCAGCTAAATTTAGCTGCTGTGATCGTGTTACTTCAGATTTAACAATTAAAAAACCTTCTTTGGATATCCTAGTTTTGTTCTGAAAAGTACAACATATTAAAATGAATAAAATTCAACATTATAACAAACAATATTATATAGCAAAGCGACTAAAATATATTTTAAAAAGAAGCAAAAATGATAGTTCAATCTTTAATAATTCATCACCTTTTCTTCAAGTTTAACTTTAAGATCTTCTGAAAGCCAAGTGGCTTTTTTCACATGAAATCTTACATCTACTTTAGTATTAACGCGATTCACATTTTGTCCACCTGGACCACTGCTAGAACTGTATGTTATGTCTATTTTATCCATTGGTATGAATCCAGAAAATTTGTGATCAGATGTTGGAATCTGTAATAAAAGTTACAAAATAGTAATATCATGTAAAGACTTCAATGTTGGTTTAATACATACAAGTTGAAACATAAATTTCATTAATTCTATGTGATTAATTTAAACAGATTGTGTATATCAATAATGGTATCATGTTTTATAGGTTATGTATAAATCATATATCAAATAATGCGTAAACCATTTGAAAAAAAATCCGCAATTATTTAAATTACGATACATGAATTAACTAAAGATTATTACTTACAAATTCGGGTGTAAATAATTTTAAGCTGCTTTTTGGGTACAATTTGTCTAAAGAATAGGCACTTTTGTAACAATATAAACGTTCAAGTCCACATAATGTATTTGATTTCGGTAACGATTGCTTGAAGATCCTTAAATATTGTCTACTTAAAATATTCATTGTGTCGATTATTTTTTATTTAGAATAAAATAAATAACTTAGCACAAAGTACTCTATTCCCACAAACAGCTGAAATGAATAACATGTTTTTATCGACGGAGTAAAACATGAATGTATACTTACCAACACATGGTAATAAAGATAATGCTTACTCGTAAACGATATTTAAATAAAATCAGAAATCTAGTTAAACAATTTTAATTAAATATATTAATCCATATTTATTGCATAAAAAAAATTAAATATTAAATTGTTAAGAAAAAATGAATTTTTTTAAACAAGTGTTCCTTTCAAAAAAAGTCGTGTCTTACAAAACATCCAGATTACGAAGAAAAATTTTCGAAAAATTGAAATTGTTTGGAATCGTCTAAAATTGATCAAATTTCGTTCCCTGCATCTCGGGGAGCATACAGACGTTTCGAGCGAATATCGGGAGATGATGTCGTAATCAAGACTTTGATTTCTTCGCACAACAAGAATACAAAGTGGTACCTTTGGGAAAATGTCAAAAAAATAAAAAATTTTAAACTTCTCCGAAACGTCTCAAATCGATTAAAATATGGTTCTCCGTATCTTAGTGAGTGTGTAAGCAGAGTTTCAGACCGAATGGTCGACTTTGAACCAAAATATAAAAAATCGATTTTTTTGACAGGTGGTTCGTTTGGGTCTAATATAAATTCAATATTGGACATGAAAATTGACAAAATTTCAAAGTTCGTATTTAAGCTCTAATTTTATGTTTTTCCGATTCCTTTTTTCATCCTAGTGAAGGCAAACTGGTACCCGAATCATTATCGGTACTTTTCCAGGACTTTTTGCCAGGACTTTGATTTTTTTTATTCATTCAAGTAGCAAACGGAGTAACAATCTCAAAAGAATGAAAATTTTTTATATATCTCCGAAACGTCCTAAATCGATTGAATATTGTCCCTGCACCTCAGAGAGTGTGTAGGCCAAGTTTCAGTGCAATAGTCCAGTATGGGATGTATCCGAAATGTGGAAATTTGATTCTTTCGACACGAGGTTTGTTCAGGTCAAAAATAGCTGTGTAATTGATCGAATTTTTAAAGTTTATTGTTTTTGTATTTCCCGGTGGAAATAAGTTCTCTTTATTTTTATTATTCTCGATGAAAAGTTTACTTGCAGAAAATAAATTCTTTCCGTCAACAAAATATATTTATTCTTAGCAAATAGAATTTTTTTAGTGTAATTGGATGTGCCCAAAAAATCATTCAGGCACTAATCTATAATGGCTTTGTTTCTTTCTTCTTTATCTTCTCGATTGTCCGTATAAAAAAGTGTTTAATAATGTGCATCGTTGAGATAACGTAAATCTTTCGTCGGCGACTTCTTGAAATTGAACTTGTAGTCGGTCATTGTTCGACGCCATCTCCAGCAACGTCACGCCTGGCCTCGCATCGTGCAAGCCCGTTGATGCAATCCCGCAGTTTTCGCAATGAAAAGATTGCTTAAACTCGTTCTAAAATCATGCTAATGATCGGCGAGCCGTCGCCGCAAGGCCGGCGCACTTCCCGAACAAATCAACGCCAAATCAGAGAAATGCGCGTGTATTCTTTTTTCCTCGTAACTCGATTCCGTGACGAGGTCGCGAGTATCTCCCCGGTAACGCGAATGAAAATCTGCCGCGCGAAACCACTGTTACCGTCAACAATTCAATTCGGACAATGTCGTTTTCGAAAGGCGTTTAGGAATCGACCCATTCGCTCATCGATCAATATTGTTATGACTTCAGTATTTACAGTCGGTAATCGTAAATTATACGTATGTATTTTTTCTTTGCAAAATAATGCTCGAGTAGAAAATTTTATTACGAAAGCATTAGTAGGTGGAACCTAAATAAATCATGTTCTTTAGTTCATGGTTATTTCCGTGGTTCTTATTTGTAGATATCTCGACTCCAAACCGGCTAATTTATTACGTTTTTAATTTGTTTCAACTTTGTCGAAGAATTGAAGTGCAAATTTCGATGATTATACGTTCAAGGATGAGTCAAGTTGAATTAATGTCAGTGTCATTAAATTGGTAACACATTTAACAATTTCATTAACATTTTTATATTAAAACAAAACCCAATAATCTAACTACTGTTTCTACGTATTTCCTCTAAAATCATACTTACATGGCGATTCTTTTTATTTTTGTATCTAATTTGAAAATTAAATATAAAAATATCCTACTCAACTTGGTAAAAATAACTTCGTAACCCTCGGGGCTACCACATTAAAACTCATTTGTTCCTCGTTAAGTAAAATAATATTTCGACTACAATGATCTTCAAATATAAACAACGGCATACCAGAATATTGGAAAAATTGGAAAACAAGCTGACAAAGCAAGATAATTGTGTAACTAAAAAAATGGCTCGGCGAAAATGAAAATAGTTAAACCCGTACGTAGTTACGAAACATTATTACAGCGATAACACTTGACGGTTCAGCGACCATGAGCAATTACTCGAAAACGTCGAGTCCTAATTAAACTGGTTCAAGCCAGCTGAAACAAAAGTCAAAATTAACGTCCGCGTTGCAAATAATTACGTAAAGTCAAAATATCGTTCCTATTTCGCTTTGTTTCGAATAATAACAACCATTAACCCGTAGAAAGTCGGGTTTTTGATTTTCCAACGCGGCAACCTGCAATTCGACATGGTTACCTCTCGATGCCGATAACGATCTCGATTTTTTCAATCGTCTTACGTTTCGACGCCCCGAGCCGAGCGAAACAAAGCTGTCAGGCATTTTGCAAATGTCTTAAAAATGTAGGTGTCTTAAACTAACGTTAATCTTGGGGAAACACTTAACCGTATTCCCATGGAGGTGGCGCACTGCGAAACGGTTTGACATTTTGCGGTGCTTATTGCGAAATCCATGACATCCTTAAATTGCCATTCGATATATTATATAAATAAAAATTATAAAAAATAGAACCGTTGCTGCAACGTTGTTCCAACTTTACATTTTAGAAATTTTGCTTCGCGTTGTTTTAAATAGCACGAGAAAGCCGCTTCATAAATCTGCCGATTTTTAAACTGATATTTTACGCGTTCGTGAAATCGCCCGCCGTTAATTTATCTCCTCGCCGCGTTATTATTTTTGTTCCCTTATTTTGTATCTCCTTTATGAATTCAAGTCAATTTGGAAATTGATTGTTGGAGCTATATCTTCTTTGATATTGTTAAGTGATTTGTCAGGATCGTGTAGTTGTGATCGTGAGTTTAAAAACAAAAATTTATTAAATGCACTTTTCAAGATTTCGGATCAGACAAACAATTTTAAATTTAAAAAAATAATAACATCTTTAAAAAATCAACGAAAAGGAAAACCTTCTTTCAGCAGTAGAAGCAAGCAAAAAGTCTTTCATTATTATGAATAATGTTTATGACAGCTTATGTTAAATGATGCGGAAAAGATATTAGACGTTTTACTATTTAACACTTTGACTTAAGACTTTTACATGTTTGTTTGTAATTATTTGATTAAATTAAAACATTACGTTGATTTTTTTAGAAATTAATTTTTCAATTTTTTTTTCATTTTTTTATATATATCTTTCAATGAGAAAAAAGTCACTGAACGAAGACAAATGACGGATTTTAATTTTCCAAGTCCCGGTGAATTGTCTGACAGTACAAAAGGTTTCAATTTTTCAAAAGCATCGCCTTTTGTCGAATATTTCGCCGACATAACTCATTGATTTATTGATACACTTCTTTCACTCTATCGAATAAAAAATTTATTTGCAAATTTTTGTTATTTAAAGTAACGATGACTTTTGAAGATAATTTGACATATTTGTTTGATGTTATATTACATTGCAGTTCAACGATATGCATTTCTTTGATCAAATTCCTATCTGCATTAACATGCAAAATCGATTTTCTCGTCTTCGTAAGAATCGCCGTAAAGTATAATAGCAAGAAACGGAAGTACAGACGATAACGACAAAATGAATGTCAATTTGCGCAAGTTTTTCTGTTTGCAGCAGGTACACGGAACGGTTCCGTGGCGGCATATCAAACGTGATTAAAACAAACACGGAACCGAATCTAAGCGCCGCCTGCATCTCGTTGCCTTAATTAACAACGCCGGCGATCAATCATTCTGTATTTATACCAATTGTGTAATTGTTAATTTTTCCAACGGGATTTCCCTCTTCAATTTCCAACGGTATTTTGTTGGCCATTTCTTGTTTGGATTCTTGAAAAATGACAAAGACAATGTCGAATTGCAATTTTAATTAAAGTCGACGTTCATTCGCGCTAAATAATTGCCGTACTCCTCCTCGAAACATTGACGAACGAAAGCTTGTATTTCTCATTGTCGCAGACAAATTGGCCATCTTGACCATCTTCTAATGAATCATTCCGCTTGTTTGTTTAACGTTGCAATAAACTCTTAATTGAACTTTTTTTTCTACGTGACAAATTGTTTGATTTATTTACATTGCAATAGTAAATTTTTTGTCGACGAAATAACTCAGTGCAGATTTCAAATGATGATCGTGTATTCAATAATTTATATTGTATTATATTATATGCAAATAATATTATGCAATTATGTGCATTATTATAAAAATTAATTTATTTATGAAAAAACCAGTTAAAGGTCCCTTCACAATTCTTTCATCATACTTGTATAGTCTATAAAATTCTTTGCGAAATATGTTTTAAATTTCTAACACATTAGCTGTCTTTTAAATATGATCGCTTTCAATGTGTGCTTATTAATTAAATATTTTTTTTTCTCAAACAAACTTTTAAGAAGAAGAAAGTTCATTGATACTATCATATATTCATTGTAATCACAGTCGATGAGTATACCAGATTGGATGAACCGAGTGACTCTCGTCGATATTAAAGTTCAACTACACAGAACTCATTAGCATTGATCTATTCGTCGAGAACATAATTGTCGGCATATACTTATTCAAACATACATACCTCTTGTCTTTAATGCCATTGTGAGAGTCAGAATTAAGCGGTGACATAATGTCAAAAGTAATGTAAAATTTTTGCTTTCTTAATTTATTTCGCATAAAGCGTGGTAAACCTTTATAGCTCGACTTTTCTGTCCTACTTGATAACATTTTGGAACGCGAAAGTGCAAATGACATCATAAATATGACAAATTACTACATCTTATTCTACGGCACGTGCAAATTTCACAATGATTAAAAGTCGATAAATATATTGACGGGGTATGCAATTTATAATTTCCCTTTTCAGTTTTCGTCAGTGTCCTTTTTAATTTTAAATAGGCTTAGAATATTTTTACGGTATAAACAAATATTTCAACTGAAACCAATACTGATTTTTCTTTAAAATTAATTTAAACTGAAACAATCTTTTTTAGTAAATATATGTACAGTAGAACCTGTGAGGAGCCTACCTGTCGGGGCTGTAGGGGTTACGAAGCAAGGGGAAAAGCACTCTTCAAATAGACCCCCTCCAATTTGTTTTGCCAACTTCGCGACAGTCTATAGATTTTATGAGGCGCATGCATCATACATTTTAAGAAGCGCGAAATTGAAAACTAGGTAATACGAAGTCGCGTTTTTTTGTATTAATGTCAAAAATTTGTAGTAATGAATATGAACAGAAGTATGGAAATGAAAAAAAAATTGAACAGAATAATAAAATTATTAACTGAACAAACGTTAAAGTACAATATTAAAATACTTAAGTATTTAAAAAAATAATAATAATAAATATGAGAAATATTCTTAAAAAATTACGAAAATATTCAATTTCAGCCAGGGTTGGAAAAAACCCGGGTTTTTTTAAAATAACCCAACCCGGCGGGTTTTAATGGGTTTTATTGGGTTTTTGGGTTTTATTGGGTTTTTCTTGTAATTTATATAATTTTCATTTTGAAATCAAAGCCAATGCATTTTAAATATTATAAACTGTATTTAATTAATTTATTTAAAAAATTATATTATTGCTAAATGTTATTTAAATTAGAAATTATATTTATAAAAATGAAGTTTATAAATAATTTATAATTATTTACATTTTTTATAGCTAATAAAAATATTATATATATAATTAAGTATAGTCAATAAGATTGTATCGTTTATTGTTCGAACCAAAAAACATTATTATTTAATTGAAACTGTGAAATTCAACTTAATTAATGTGAAATAATTTAAATAAAAATGTTTAGGAAATTATAGGGAATTCGGTTCCATATAATACATTCTCTATCACAACTTTTCTCTTGTAAGTAAGAGTAATTTTTTTTAAGTGAGCTAGATAAAAAACCCAAGTGGGTTTTTTTAAGTGGATTAACCCAAAAAAACCCGGGTGGGTTTTTTTTGGGGTGGGGAAAATTGAACCATTCCTGTCACTCGCACTTGACGCAACAAACTATTCACTCGGCATTATTTTAACATTGCAATGACTTTTTTAATTGAAATGGCGAACATAAAAGGAGGATTCATTAATATGATAATTAACGTTCAATTTTGATGGTAAATCATACGATTTTAATTAAGTTATATCGAGTTCCAGACATTAAATGTTAATGCCTGTGATGTATATTTTTTCGTTTTATTCAAATTATTTTAATTAAGATCAAAAGGCTCGAATTTCTTATTCAATTACGAAAGACCTTGTTTCTTTAATCTTTATCAGTTCGATTTATAGAATGTTGAGTCAGAGGAGGAAACATTTAACGTATATATTTAATTGGAAAAACTGATTTTACATTGGTTGTGAAAATCGAGCATATTCCGTCAATCGATTTTTATAAATAAAAGTCGTGAAACGAAAGTTTTTTCACTCGAAGAAATGAGTTGAGTTGAATTGAGGAGACAATAGGGAAAAACATAAATGAGATCGAGCAATGAAAGAAAGAAAAAACGTAAAAAAACAGTGGTATTTGCCGATTTACATATCATTGAAAGTAAATATATAGGTCGTGTTTCGTTGATTCATTGAGATTACGTCTAAATATTTCATTTCCACTGATATTTAAGTGATACATCGGGAGATAGATATAGATAATTAATAAAGTCAATTTTAAAGGCCCGCTAGATATTGTTTGAAAAACGTTTTATTATGTCTGTGCTTCGTTTCTGATTAAAAATTATCATCAATTTAGAACGGCAACTATCGCAATAGATATTTAGCCAGCGAACATTTATTTTTGAGAGTCCTAATATACATATACACGTTTTAAACATTTTATCTATTTAAACAATTGTAATATAACTGTTGACAAATAATATACTGTTAATATATTAACAGTATATTTGTCGCTCTATTAACGAACTTTTCCAACGTATACTTAATCATTAATTAATTAATTTGGTTCATTAATAAAAAATGAAACTCCGTGCAACATAACTACAATATAACATATAATATTTGTAATTTATTCAAAAGTAAAATTTTTGTAAAAAAAAAAAAAAAAAAATTATTTATCAGTATTCTACCCTAAAAATGTGCAAATAAATTATGAATTGTTTTTTACAACGTGTAATGGCAATATCCAAAGGCCGCTTAGAACACAATGTTGCCGATCGAAATAATTGTTTATTATTACACCGCATTATATGTAATAGCCACTTATATAAAAAGTATTCGAAGATCGCATTTACATGCAGCGACGCGAGTGCATTCTATTGTACTATACTTGAAGTTTATTTACGTGCTATAATATATGCCTCGTGTATTTTATGTAATCGAATTTCATAGTGTTATTAATGCGTCGCGCTGTAGCTCGTGGAGCAATGAACTAAACTTTGTCACAATTCACCGCCAATGATGTTTCCTTCATTACGCCACAGTTTCAGCAATTATTTACATCCGAATGCGCCCTTTCAGAACATAATTTCGCCCCGATGACAATGTTTCGAGTTGAAAATCACAAACTCGGCTATAGAAACACGATGAACGCTCGGCCCGAAAATGTTGTATTAATGACCTTTAATTGGGATTAAGTGGAACCAATCAAGACCGGCGCTTTAATTATCGATTTGGGTTACGACGCGTGAGGATCTCAGTCGTTTCATACCAATGTCAATATTTTACTCGACAAATTATTTCTTATTTTCACAAAAAATTACGTAAAATATCTAAATTATTCACTCGATTGAAGTTTTCAACATTTATTCATAAACGAAAATTAATTAAACACCTTTTTTTTTTTTTTTTATTAAAGTGCGATATTTTGTGTTAACTGATTTTGCAAATATGAATACATCATTCACTTAAGATTATTATTGTATGGTGTTTTTTCATCTAAATCGGATTCAAATCAAAAAAATTTTGTTTTTAAATGAATTCATGTGATCAGTAATTTGTCAAGTTGGAAAACAATTTTCTCATTTTAATAATCGAAAATTAATGTTGGCGTGCCGGATGCTATGTTTTTCTTTTTTTTTTTTTTTTTTAACGAGAAAATTGAAGTATATTTTATATTTTACGATTCGATTCTTCTTTCAATTATTTAATTTCTTTCAAAGCAGGAAGGAAGATGACAGTAAGTATGTTTTGAGAAAGGCAAATATTGTCTAGTAAAAATCACCCGACGGACTGAAATTGCCGCCAATTTTTGCAACTTGGTAATTGCCCCTGAAAAGAGTTTAAATTTGTTAATTCAGAGGACAACTGCGAATTCGTTTGGCGCGCTCGAGGTGCATTTCCGAAATAAACATTAGATAACGATCGCAGGGTGCACGCAGCTCTTGTAAAAATAGGCCAAACGGAAGATTCGCAAAAAGTGGGACGACCAGAGAAACGAATGCAATTTTTGAACGAGCCTCTTTGCCGGGAAAAAGTTGAGCTTAAACGTTTCGACAAAATGCCGCGCGAAGGACACGGGTATACCAAAAGCCTCAAATTCAAGCTTTTTACCACACGTCTTCGATCTTTGTTTAATATATTCTTATAGAAAACAGTCTAAAAAATATCCCCGGTGAAAATATATGAAAAAATTTTTAAATTATTAAAAATAAACAGGGTATGCAAAATTTAATTAACTTTATCTTTTGAATTTGAAAAAAAGTGTTCTGTAAGACAACGTTTTTTGATATTTGTACTGTGAAATTTAAAAAGTAGAAAATCATAAACAAAATTTAAATAATTCTTCAAGTTAAGGAAAATAGATACATTTTATTTTAAACACGCGAATATTTCCCCTTACAGAACACGTTTCCTTGAATTTAAGACAAAAATTAATTCAAATTTTGCTACACGGTAGACACTGCATTTCAAAACATAATTCAACCTTTTCCTTAATTCAAAAATTATTCGCAAAACAAGAAATTTCTACCGCAAATTGAGCAAGTCCGAAAACTGATGACTTTCTTCATATTTAGCATATTTAGTATGATTCACAGTTATTCTCATTAAATTGAAATAAAAGGTTTTACTGTAAATTCAGAAGGTGCCGCCGCGCGAATCAAAAGAGTCGTGGAATCGTTTGTCGAATTTCTAAAAATCATATATTTTGTTTTAATAATAAACAAACCCGCACAAGTAGTTTATTTCAAATTATATTGCGGCTGTTTAAAATAAAATATCCAAATGATTTGCAAGTGTTCTTCATGTTGTTTAATAATTATTTTTTCGTTAAAATTAAAATGAATAATAATTGTCGAAATTCGGAAACATTTGTTTAGTTTAATAGCGAATTAAACAAAAGCACATAATTTAAATCACGATTGAATTGGATGACACGACCATAAGCCCAATTGTTTGTTGCGATATTGCACGGATTGACGAAAAGCCGAGCGTCGAAATGCGCGGCAGAAGAAAATGCGTTGTAATAAATTGCTCTCGAGTGTGACGCACCGAACGAAGCGTTGTGCGTGAAACTGCGGCCAGAAACAAATAGTGAAAGGTACCGTGGATTAACATAATTTATGTTTTATATGCAAATCAATGTGGACACGCCGAGCACCGTGAATTAAATATTTATTTTCAGTGATAACACGTGTAAACATGTTTTTGAGCCGAAACGAGAAAAACGGGACGCGCGAAACGAGGCGCGCCGATGGTTTCGCGCAGCGTGTACGACTGCGCTTCGAGGCACCACGCATTATGGTGACGTTCGACGTTTCGCTCGGAAACTTCGTTCGTAATAACTGCGTTGGACTCGAGGATCAGGAAGTCGGCGTCTTCTAGGCTTATCATTTATTTCTATGCTTACAATTTATGAAATTGATTCAATTCAAAGTGTTAATACTGATACACTGTAAAAAAAGAATGTAAAATTACACTAGATATCATGTAAAATTACAGTAAAAGTGTAAAACCTAACCAATGAAATTGCTTTCTTTTGAAAAGCAGCGTTTTCATTGGTTAACTTTTACACTTTTGCCGTAATTTTACATGACATCTAGTGTAATTTTACATTCTTTTTTTACAGTGTAGGGCCATTTTTTTTTATTCGAATTTTCAAGTGATAGAATACAATGAGAACAATACAATAGTAAATGCAATGTAACATGTTGTTTGAAATATATTGTATACATTCGTAAATTAAGATAAGATAAGACTTTTTTGCGACACTACCGGTTTGAAAAGTTGAGATAGTTTTCAACTAAAAGTTTCGTCGTTTCAACTAAAACATTGTTCCTCAGTGAAGGATCAATTTTTGTACACTATTACACGAGGTTTAAGAACTCAGTGGTTAGGACGAAAACACATTTCATTGGCAAAACTTTTGACCCCAAGATTCGCGACTGAATTTTTGTCAAGCAATTTTGCTTCTCTCGAAGAAACGCATCTCCCCCAGTAAAATTATTACGTTACGGACAAATTGGATGCGATGAATATACGTGGCATGACGATGGCATATACGTTGCATTTCCTTGCTTCATCACTCGCTTGTCGTTGCGCTGCTGTTATTTTTCAGGTCAACGTAGTAATTTGATTGCCGTCTTGTCATGCCGTGAGTCTTTCCGGGAGAAATAGTGGCGAGAGAGAGAGAGAGAGAGAGGAAAGAGGGGAATCTTCGCGGTATAACAAATGTCGCAGAAAAATTTGCCTCTCTGTGAAAACAAACGTCTCGGATTTCCACTCTACGAAGAAAATTGAAGACCAAGCGTCATTATTATTACTCTTTTTTGGTTTATTTTCTTGAGATTGATGAAATGACATAGAAGAGTGATGTTGCAGACTTTTTGGAATTCTTTCGAGATGATTGAGGTTTAAATTATACATTCTAATATGAAATTTTATACATGAAGAAGTGAAAGAGTCAACAAATTTTAATGTAAACAAATGCAAGCGAAAATGCAATTTTGAAAAAAAAAGAAAAATTTCTTTTTGCAATGATTTCTGCAAACGAAAGTGAAACGCAACCCTAGAAATATAGTTATGCAGTTGACTCTGTGCTTGACAGTTTTTCTGCAAGTAGTAGAAACAAGATTGTTATCTAAAGCAAGAATTTAATGCTACTTTGTATTTGATATTACTTGTCCATGATACAATTGAATCGCTAAATGAAATCGCGTCTTCTATAATGTCAGTAAATAAAAACTACAATATTGACAAAAAAAAAAAAGGAGAATATTGAATCAACTTATTCAACGGAAGACTTGGAATCGAAAGATAATCTTATCAATAAGATAAAACTACATTCATTCTCTGAACCTCAATCAATTTCATTCTCCAAAATTCAACAATATTTCATTCCCGCCCAACTTCGCAAAATAGACCAAGCAAGTAACTCTTTACGATGACGAAAGCGCCATCTTAAGGTGATTTTTCAAGCTATTATCACTAGATTATTGTTTTTTTAAATAACTTTGTTAAAATTAATAATTATGCAAAATAAATATAACCCAGCAAATGTATCACTTTGGGAAAATGTTTTTTATTTTCTAAAAGTTAATTATTTTCTTTTGTTCCAATGCAGAAACTGCCAAAAGTTTTGAGGTGGAAAAAAATGCTTTGGCGGTTTCACAGCCCACAATTATTTAAGAAATTGCAATTTTTAAGGCTAAAAGCGTTCTCCCATTATCAAACATTTGCTGGGTTATATTTAAAAGTTTTTAATTTTATATTTAGAAATTGTAATTGGAAAAGACACTAACCCCGTGGCACCAGAACTGAGGAATCACCTTAACCAAAGAACCAATTGTCCGGCAATTAATTAATTTGCCAAATGATTATTTTGCAAACACCCGTAGTATTTTTCGTTTCACCAGGGCTTTTGTATTGTCTCAAAACATCAATTTGCAATTCAAATAACTTGTATTAAATTCGAGGCAACATTTTAGGTCATTTGACAGCATCTATTTCACACATTTTCAATTTCAAATCGCCCGAATTTTGGAGCCCAAAAAACTTGGATGATAAATCGCTGGAAGCGGCTGTGGAAATGTGTTAAGAATACAACAAGTTGAATGGATGATTCGGAATCGATGAAATTGGGTGGAATGAGATTGGAGCGGGAGCTGGGTCGGTCGGTCGGAAAGCACGTCCGAGTACGAAGCGGCCGCTATTACGCGGCGTTTTTAACCCGCTCGTCCTCTACCTAAGATACTGCGTTCTTCGTTGCTCGCACACCGAGCGTCTCGTTCGCGTCACACGGCACTTTGTAAACAATATTAGAAAAACGTTCCTGGCGACCAAGTTACACGCGCAGGCGCTCGGCGCGCTCGCGCGCGCGCATGCGTCGCTGTGACAAAAACGTCGCGCGCTGCGCGCGCACCGCCGCCGAGCCATCATCGCGAGATTAACAGTGTTGCCGGATTAGGGACGAAAATAATGCGCGCTCAAATCGTCACGAAATTCAAGCTTTTCCGAATTAAAAATACCCGGCTTCCGGAAGAGGGGCCGCGCAATCGATTGGCAGACGAGCTCGTAGGCTCGGCCGACTCGAATGAATTTCACTTTTCAATCATTCAGTTCAACATCTCGAAGCGACGCCTTTGCAATCGAGCCTTTTTTTATTCACACTTCATCTTTTATTTATTTTTTTTTATTTTCTTTTTTTTTGAGGTGAACAAACATTTTTTGCCAGTTGAGAATCAATTAAAAAATATTAATACAAACTGCTTAAATAATTCTCCCATTGTCAAATGTTTGCCGGTTTACTTTTTAAAGTTTTAATTTCATCATTTGCAATTATAATAATAATAAAAAAAAACTAACTCCTGGAAATCCAATATGAAGAAACACTTTAAGATGATTCTTTGATCACGTATGAGTTGAAAAGATAAAACCATATAGACATCCTTGAATTAAAAAGAAGCAGAGATCAAGTGAAGAATCACGTTTAGGTGGTTTTAGCGATAAGTCGTTCAAGTCGGAATTGGATAAAATTTAAAACTTACACTTGAATTTTTAAATTACGAAAAGAGTTACTTTTTGAAAAAAAAGAACATATTTTATACTTTATTTCCGTATACTAATAAGTCCCACATAATTTTCTTCAAAATGGACGTAAGTTTCCATTAAAAAAAAAAAAAGGTTGTTAAAATTTCGTACGCTTTTTTCTATGAGTGATTCTTTTCCTTATCGTAAGTTGAAAATTTAATTTGTATTAACGCGTGAAAACATTTTGCACGAAAAAAAAATAAAAAGAAAAAATCAATTTACGTTGCAGTTTTATTTTTATTGTCGAACAAAGAATTACGTCAGAAGTATGTTTTTAGTATTAAATTAACTCGAAATATTGTTTTCCTTGTTTTAAGGTGATGTCGAAGGTCTAGGTTCACAAAGTTGATGTTTTTTGAAATATCGTTATTAGCATGTAGAATCATATGAGCTGTTGGTACATTTTGTTTTTTAATTATAAGAAAGTGTTAATATTAAGGACGGTTAAGAAACCTTTCATGCTTTACCATCTCTGAAATGCGATACAGATACATATGATCCACATAACAATATATCAATCTTACCTGACTATATTACTAGAAAAAAAAATACATATCGTATGTTTTTTCAGTTAAACTTACAGTAATTATTGTAATTACAACACACAACAATTCACAATTATACATCACATTATTGCAATTTATAATTGATTTATTTATTACATTATTAATACCACCTTATTACTAAATTCATTTGTTCTTTTTCCTTTTTCCAAACCTGGAACTTGTTACGCTTATAAATAACCACCATCCAGAATCAAACAAGTTTCAACACCACTCGGCTAATCATCATTTGTTCTATTTCAGTATACATCCAGAATGTAATTCCACTAAGTTGACAACAAAACAAAAGAAAAATTGAGAAGAAAGAAGAAAAAAAACGAGTCTGCTGCGCATAGAACAATTCTAACAACCTAAAGTAGAAATCCGATTGACCGTTTAGATAAATTCCACGCCAGACCCGAAGGCATTCCGAAATATCGAAGACGCTCGAAGGACAAATTTTTTGTCGACCGTGTTTTTTCTTTTCCTATCTTTTTCTCTCTTTCCGCCGCGCTTTTACTCGGTAGTTACCAATATATCTCCGCGAAAACTGACCGACCAGCATTATCGCCTCTTAATTGGTTCATCCGTCGTCGAAAAAACGGTCCGCGCGTTTTTCAGCGCTCGTCGTAACGCGCGCAATTACCATAACAGCTTTTCGAATTACATTTGCATTCGATCGGCCGAACGCGAGCAACTGTTCAGTCTTTCAGCTCCAACTGGAATTTCATTAAGATGTCATCTACTGATTTTTGTCGCCCGACAAAAAGCTCGCTTTTTTCTTCCCCCTCTTTTCCGCGGAAGTGAAATCAAATTGTTGAAACGTGACTGCAGGATTTATAAATTTGTCAAGGTCATCAATTATTCAGTGCTTTTTCCATCAAATTGTTTGGTTTGAAATTCGCGGCCACGGTGGGATTCAGTGGGGGCCGTTTCCCACTTGTTTCTTTTTTTTTTTTTTTTTTTGTTTTCCTTGCAAGTTTCTTATGACCTTGTTGGAGATAGGGCTTCGATGGCAAATTCGTTTGTACAACAACTTCGATTGCGCGTTTTCAGAATTATGAAATGGTACCCCTGTTTTTTATACACATTTCCGACCCCACGAACCCCCTCTACCACTCGTTTGCCGCCTTCTGCTTCAAAAATAAAACACACTGTAACTGAGAACAAAATCAGTCACAACAAATGCCAGATACTATGCACAGTCTTGAG
>JABFOV010001095.1:11416-28149 GCA_022817685.1 Aradophagus sp. ZL-2020
CTTGTGAGTGATTCGCTCATAGCGCGATGAATGAAGAGCTAAAATCAGTCGGGCTATCTTCCGCATGCTGTGATTTAGTTTGCCCACAGTATGCCCACGATTGCTCAGGCAGTATTTTCGTTTGCTCACATCCTTTTTCTCTTTTATATGGAAGAAAAAAATCCTACATAAGAAAGAAAAAAAATTAAATATAGTCGGGCTATCTTCCGTTACAGTGACTTCGTTTGCCTACAATTTGCCCACGTTTGCCTACACTTTTATTTCGATTGCCCACCATAAAAATTAAGTTTAACCTGCAGGCAGCCGGCGGTATCTCGATCGGAATCGCTTCAACGTCAAGTCATATTACTAGTTCATTTGGAAATATTTATATTAAAAATTTCGTCAAAGTATGATTTTGACCCATTCATCAATACCGGTCGTCTGCAGGTTAATTAAGAAAACTTCGACATAAGAATGAGACATTTAAAATTAGTCGGGCCATTTTCCGCTGCGTTTAATTTGTTTGCCCACCAATCGACCACTTTTGTCTAAGTTGTTTTTAATTTGTCTACCCTTTCATTTTGTTTGCCTAACGACAATCAAGTTTAAATAAAAAAACTCACACACGACAATAAGAAAAATTTCAAATTAGTTGGTCTATCTTCCGTTGCGGTCTTTCGTTCGTTTGACCACCGTTCGCTCATGTTTGCCCAGGCCGTATTTTCGTTTGCCCACCCTTTTATTTCGTGTGCCCTCCATTACAATCAAGTTTGATATACAAAAATTTATTATGACAATGAAATAAATATAAAATTATTCGGGCTATCTTTTGCTATGGCCTTTTCGTTTCCTCACGTTTGCCCAGGCCGTGTTTTTGTTTGCCTAAGCTTTTATATCGTTTTCCCAACGTTACAATCATATCTTGCAAGCGATATTTTAAGATGAGCAAACGTGGGCTAATGTTGGGCGAACGGCTAATATTAATTATTTGGCGTTATCTGACTTCAAAATTTTTATGCGGAAATTGTGATTTTTTTACTAGTATTTTTTTTTTCATCCACCTTTAGATATTATTGTGAGCAAACTATATTATATCGTGGGCAAACGTGATCTTAGGTTACAAGTTACGAGTTACAGTTAATGGGCGAATTAGTGTGAATTAAACTAATTTTGATCGCTAATAACGTGACCGTGTTAATGATGTTCTTTGTTTGGGTTTTATTTTCTTTTTGGGTGGTAGGCGAACAAAGGAAATACTTGCGCAAATTCAGGCTAACAGTGGGTAAACAAATGAGACTAAAATTTTTAAACCAATGTGACTTTGGGGTGCAGCTAAAAAAATTTTGTTCTCATTATTTTTATTTTTTTGAAGGGTGGGCAATCAAAGATTTTGGTTGGGCTCACGTAGACTAAAGTTGGGCCAGCGAATAGTGCCACTGATAATAGCATTGATCATTTCCGGGGTGCTGGAACGGAAATTCATGCAGATTTTCAGTTTATCCTAATTTCTTTGTGCGGGTGGGCTAACGAAATTAAATGGTGGGCTTTCGTGGGCGAAAGGTAAACAAACGAACAGGATATGTCACGTTTGAGAATTTGTGTATCAGGGTGTTTAATTCTCACACCTGTAGAAATAAACTTTACTCCCTATTAAGTGTATATTTCCCTAGGGAGTGAAACTCTGTTTCTTTACTTTTAATTAGTCAATAGAAGTGCAGGATATGTTTGTGTGTGACGAAAATGCATTTCGCAGTGTGGTATTCTTGTGATAATAATGTAAAATTCATTTGTAATTTTCCAGTGTTGATGCAACTTTTTATTTTCGGTCCTTGGGACGTTTAGTTAATCATAGCTCTAAACCAAACGTTATTGTCAGAGTTAAAGAGGTGAAGGAAAAACCTTACATAGTTTTTTTTGCCAAAAGAAACATTGATAAAGGAGAAGAAATCACTTACGATTATGGCGACAGAAGGAAAGAAAGTATAAAGCAATTTTCATGGCTATTGCCATCATCAAATAAAAGTAAAATCACTAAAGGTGAGTTTTTAATTCAAGACTCTATATACTTGCCATTTGGTTTGTCAACAAAAGTGAATTGTTTACTAGTAATCCTATGCCAAATCGAAATGACGTTAAAAAGACCAAATATTTCAACAGAATTTTTCAAATTTATATAATAGATATAAATGAATTTGATTTTACAATCAATTTAATTTTACAAATTAACTTTTAAGAATTGTAATTAAATTTATGACGCCCCTATTCGCAGTGCAAAAAAAAAACTAAGTAAAACGACTTAGGGGTACGTGATTATTTGGTTGCATGAAAACGAGGGACAGTTAAAAAAACTAAGCAAAACGACTCTGAGGTACGTGGTTATTTGGGTGCGTGAAAACGAGGGTGAATTAAAAACAAATTAAGTAAAAGACTCTGTAGGACGGTTATTGATGTGCGTGAAAACAAGGGTTAATTAGAAAAAACTAAGCGAAACGCCTCCGGGGTACGTGAAAACGAGGGTAAATCAAAAAAACTAAGTAAAACGAATCTGGGGTACGTGATTATTGGGGTGCATGAAAGCAAGGGTGAATTAAAAAGAAAGCCATTTTTTGTCATATAATTAGACCAAGTAGTGACCAAAAATTTTACTTATTCAAGTTTCGTTATACTTCAAACTTTTTTTTCTGATGTGATGATCTAATCATTAAAAAAAAAACATATTAGAAGTAACATGCATTTCTTATTACATTTATCATTTATTATAATTACCTGTACTCAATTAATCATGTCAATTATTGTTCAGTTATTTTTCATAAAAGAAGGCCAGAGTACATTTAAGAGTAAACGAAATGCTTTTTTTGTATACCATTGTGTATATTTTTGGGCATACTTACATTTACTCTCGCATACACTCGTGTACTCCCACTTTAATATTTACACTTGTTTACTCTCATTTATTGTCATTTATTCTCACTTACTCTTAGGTTTACATTGGTTCACTCTCGTTTACTCTGCATTACGAATATCTACGTTATTTTGACCTATATAATTATTTGATTTATCCGCTTAAATCGATCATATCAAATTAGCAACGATGCTAAGAAAAAATTAAACGTTCTAATTTTTAAAAAAATTAAATTAAATTAACTAATTAAATTAAATTAATTATCACCAGTCGGCTCCGATAAATCATCATTGATGATTCCTTGTTTCGAAGCTTGCAACCGATAATAAATAAATAAATTAGTAAATAACACAATAAGTTGTTATTTCCGGGCATCTACAAATATATATAAATAAGTGTATATTTCGTACACAGAAATGTAATATTTACACTATGAATGCGTTATGAACTGCAGGAACTATACGCCAAGGGTAGTGCACTTAGCATGACAAAGCTTACATCAAGAAAAGATAGCTTTTAGGTGGTGCTGCTCTAGCTATAAATAACACTCGACTTCTACTAAAAACACGAGTTCGGGACCGGAAACAACCAGTAGCAACACGAACTAACATTTTAGACACGCGCATGCGTATTAACGTGTCATGTACGTCGCGCACTCTATATCATTCCTACTGCGCAGGTAGAAGGTTATGTATTTTTGTGTAACCAAAAACATATATATTAATATAAAATCATATTTTAATGATGATATGAACTATTTACTATAACGACTTTTTTTCATTTATTACAAAAAGTTTTTTTAACATCATTTATTTGAATAAATCAATTTATAAAAGTAAAATTATTATTGTACGATATTTTTACAGACATATGTTTCAAAGTAATTCAAATTTGGCGCGCATTTTGCATTTCATTAATATCCGTGTTCCTGCAGGTCAGAAACATGTGTTCTAAGCGGTCGTGTGTTCTTATTCATCGTGTTCGTAGTGGAAGTCGAGTGTATAATATTCGATGATAAATTATATACAAATATTATTTGATCGTGAAGAATAATTGATATTTTGTTTATTATTTCATTAAATAAGTTATAAATTGTAAGAATTTATGATTAAAATGTAATTATATAAATATAATTATCGTCATTTTTAAACAGCTATCAATTAATTTTGATTTTCTTATACATATGTATACATATTAATATATTAATTAATATTTTATGATTTTTATTACAAAATGCATATTATAAAATATAATCGAAATTTCTATGAAAAATTATAATATACTTTATTTATTACCTATTTTTCATTGCTTCCTACATTTAAAAAGCAAGTCAATTAAATATATAAAATATCAAAATCACAATAAAAATTTTAATAATTTTTCCAACTTCTACGAACAATTGTTTAGAATATTATCTGAATAGATAAATTGTTTGAATTCGCCACTAAACTGGCGCCACTGAACCGATATTCTTTTTTGAAGTAAGCACTGTAAATATAAGTATACCTCCCTGCTCTGCGTCATTGAACGGTATGCCTTTCGAATACCTATATGTCATCAGTAAATATATTTTCAAAAGTTTGTTTCTCAGTTTCCTTTTTTTTTTTTGTTCTTTAAAATAGTTTTTATAAGCTTTACGAAGGGTTGCGGCGCAACCCCCAAAAATGTATAGGGAAAGCGACAGCTCCTCTTGCTTCCCCACTTTCGCAGCTACTGCAGCCCTAATTGACGAATAAAACGAATTTCATAAGAATAGACACTTCTTAAAGATACATTTTAAAGAATGAATATCGTAATTAAAGGTATAAATAAATATTGTTAACCCAAGAATATAAGCTGAATATTCATTTTTCGTTGAGCAAAAATTGAAAACTAAAATCTTATGAGAAGTTGACGTTAAATCAATATGAGGTGTTTGTTGCATCAATAATGAATCAGCGCTGATTCGATAACTGCGGCCAACATCCTTTAAATTGTAACAATAAGGATGGTTTATTTCTATGTGCACATACAAAAAATTATATATTTATGGTTATATTTATAAATACTTTTGAAAGAGAAAAATTTAAGTAAATTAAACGATAAATTTATTAATAAAATTTGATTGAACTTCTATAAATTGAATTTTTCAATAAGAATATAAAATACAAAATTGAAGTTGAGAATTTTTTTTTTATTATCGAAACTTTAATTCATGACAATTAAATTTTTACTAAAAGTACAAAAATGTAGACAAAATTTAAAAATTAATCAGAATCATTATTGTTTTAATATCTAAATATCAATACTCATATATCATTTATTGTTGGAAGTTGTATTCTTCTTCGCAAAGTCTGAGATGAATTTGAACGTGTATATGTGTGTGAGAATGTGTTTAGTTGATAATTTAGCACCAAGAATCAAAAAATGAATTTTTTATAGGAAAAACAGATACCGAGAAGAAGGCGCTTAAACGAAAACGTACAACTCATACGGCAAAGGAAAGTTCATCCAGTAAGTGAATATTACTTTATTTTAACTTTAAAAGATTACACTTGTCTCCAAAAAAATTAGTCTTTTGAGTAAAACATCGAAAATGTTAAATGTTTAGAGTGCTTACGTATATGTACCATATTGCCAAAAGTAGGTTATCAGAACTGCCACTTAATATTGTCTTCAAAGTGCCCTAATTTAGGCATAATGTGTATAGTACGTCCACTTGTTGGTGCGCTGACAGCCAAATTTATGTTTTATTATGATCTACTATTATTGTTTTAAACGAATATAAAAATTTCGGAAAAACATATAAGTTGTCAACTTTTTTCGTTTGAGTAATAATTATGTTGACAAACTTGTCATTTTTGTGTAGCACTTCCTCTTCAAAAGAAGATTATACAAGTTCTCTCATTTTTAGACAGTCTCTAGCATTTATTGAATCTTTTTTGGTAAATAAAAAATTATATAAATGAGTAGTTTGAAAAAAAATTTAGTATAAATTGTTTTATTCGATCAAAATAATCGATGAGCGACTACATTCAAATTTGAAAATGAATATGTGATCAAGAAAATTAATACAATTTTTGACCTCAATTTTGTTTTCTTTTTATTGTACTTTCTTTTTATTGTACTGTTATATATTATATAAAAATTACTAAACTTTCCTATTTTTATTGATAAATTGTTAATTCGAATTATTTTGTTTAGGTTTTGATGACACATGCATTAAAAAAGCGGTCGTAGTAATTAATAATGATGAAGTAGCCATGAGATTACAAAAGCAAAAAGACGCTATTAATATTTCAAAAGGTATGTTAACAATAACATGAATATTAGAATATTGTTTTAATAAGAAGTGAGTGCAAATTTATCACGATGATTCGGTAAAAACGGTTTTGTCCTGTGAGGTTCACGAGACACATACTAGCCTATGTCATGTTAACAGCTTGTTCGTTATTTGTGCAAATAAATACTTTAATGGTCCAACAATACGGTTCGCCAGGAAAGTTGCTAAACGGGGGTAATACCAATAGATGTATTTTTATTAGAGTAGAGGTTCTTTTATTTCATAGGGTATAGAACATGGGCCGTTAAAGTGTTAATAACTCAAACAATGCACTTCATTATGACAAAAAGCGAGAGTCTGGATCATGCATGTGGACCAACTCTGTGTAAGATCATTGCGTATTCCGTAAGTCCGTAATTCATAAGTACGACATGTGACTAGCAAAGGTTTCATCGTTAACGTGAATAACCCTGAAGTGGTCGCGCATTAATTACTCCTCTTTGTTCATCAACAAATACGCTGCTCGGTTATCTTTATTCGCTGGTCAAAAAGATCTTAGCACGACCACTACCAGGCTAAATCAATCAGTAATAATTTTCTTTGCGCGCGTGTCAGTAAAAATTTTCGGAGTTTAATGAACTGCGTAGAAGAAAACAAGGGTTAAAAAAAAAGAAACTGAAAAACAGTAAAAATAATTATAATGACTGAAAATAACAGTTCATTTCTATTGATAATCCAAAAAATAAAAAAAGATAATTAATTTTAATTGATTGATTCTAATTTAAGAGCTACAAATAACCAAAAATATTCTATCTATTTGTTTCAGTAAGCAAAGAATCTAAAAACATCGTAGACATAATTGTTCCTTCTACTATGCCAAAGAAAGAATCAGACCAGATAACGTCATCTCGTGAATTAAACCTTAAAACCGCAAGCGAAACTACCAAGGAAAGGTCTCCGTTAACCGAGATACAGAATATTTCTGTTAATTCAAATAATGTCGCCAGCAGTACACCAAAGTCGTCAAACTTCAGTAGCAGCTTACTTGAATTTGGTACGTTAGGTGATATCAATATCAGCGCCATTGAAAAATTGGAAAACTATTCTGTATCTGAATCTAGAAGTGAAGTCGATAACAAGCCATCGGAAAGTGACGTACAAGGAGAAGTCCGATCAATTGAAAATGATATGGAAAATAACGATGTTAATGGTCCAAATAAATACTCGGATTTTGTATCTGAATCTGGGAGTGTAGTCAATTATCAACCATCAGAAAGTGCCATTGTACAATTAGAAAACTACTCAGTTGACAGTGATGTGAAGAACGACGATGTGAATAATTCAGATAGAAATATAGATTTTGAGTCAGAATGTAGAGGTGAAGTTGATTACCAGCCATCACAAAGTTTTATTGAAGAGTTAGAAAACTACTCAGTTGATAACGATGAGGAGAGTACTGATATTCGGAATTCAGATGAAAACTTAGATTCTGGTTCAGAATCTAAGAGTACGAGTAATTATCAGCCATCTCAAACGGATGTAGAATATGAAGCAGAAAATGAAACAGGAAATGAAGAAGAAAGTGAAATCGAAAATGTAAGCGAAATAGATAATGGAAATAAAGGAGACAGTGAAAGCAATGCTGAAATAGAAGAAAAAGAATCTGCGTGTGATACAACAGAAGAAAATGAAGCTAAAGAAAAGGCTCAGGACAAAGAACATACGCGCGACAGTTTTTTAGAAAACGAAGAGCAAGGATTAGATGTTAAGGATTTAAAAATACCATTGTCAGAAGGAGCGAAAACTCACACAAAAAAATACTTTTGCTGCTTTTGTAAGACATTACAATTAAAAATTGCACGACATTTCCAGATTAAACATAAAGATTTACCGGAAGTAAAACGATTCATGGCATTACCGAAGAATAACAAAGAAAGAAAAGATGCTATTTCTATTTTGAGAAAGAGAGGCAACCTTGAGTATAACAGGCGAAAAGACTTTAATCAAGGTTACTTAATTCCTGAGCGTAGACCCAACGCCAAATTGAAAAAACAAGCTGAGCATTACATTACGTGTGGATATTGTAAAGGCTTGTATTCTAAAAAAAATTTACGCCACCACATACGATTATATTGTAAAAAGAACCCACAAAATGGAAGATCAAACCTGCCATTAGGAAGGAAGTTAGAAGGTAGAGTTCATAGAGCAGCCAGCAAAAGAGTTCGCAATAATTTATTACCGGTACTTAGAGATGATGAGCCTGTACTTGCTGTACGATTAGACGAACTAGCTATGACTTATGCAACAAAAATGTGTACAAAATATACACAGGTGCAACATGAAGATATGATCAGAGCTCGCATAAGACTACTTGGTCGAATACTATTGGCTGCGAGAGAATTGAATAACGAAGTTACAGATTTAGCCTCGTTATATAATCCGAAAATGTACGACACTGTTGTTAAAGCAATCCATTCAGATACTGTTGCTGGGTATGATGAAGAAAAAAATGCGTACCGTTCACCGACTGTAGCTTTAAATGCAGGTACACTCATTAAAACTGTGGGCGAAATTTTGACAAATGAGTACATAAAGAAAGCAATGTTCGAAAAGCTTCATGAAGTTGAAAACTTTTTAAAGTTATTAAAAGTTGACTATTCTATCATAGTTAATAAACAGGCACATGATCAGCAACAAGATAAACAGCGTGAAAGGAAAATAACTTTGCCCAAAACTGATGATATTAAACAGTTACATGAATACCTTGAAAAACAAATCGAATGTTGTTATGAAAAGTTAAAAAATGATGAAACTTTTAATAATTACAAAACATTAGCTGAATGTACCTTGACAATGGTTCAAATATTCAATAGAAGGAGAGCTGGCGAAACTGAAAGGATTCAGATATCTAATTTTAATAATCGTGTAAGTATTGAAACATGTGCTGACAAAGAACAATTAGAAAAATTATCGAAAGAAGGAAAAGAAAAACTGAGTGGATACAAACACATGAAAATCACTGGTAAATTGAGACGAGTTGTACCAACAATAATTTCTAGTCAAATAGAAAAGAGTATTGAATTATTAATTAAATTGAGATCGAAGTTTAACATTCCAGAAGAAAATAAGTTCATCTTCGGACTTCCCAGTTCTGGTACAAAAAAAATACGATATTTAAGAGCTTGTGCTCTATTAAGAAAGTTTTCCACTGAGTGCGGTGCACAATCAGCCAACACGTTGCGAGGAACTTTATTGCGGAAACATATAGCTACAAAGTGCGTTTCTTTTGATTTAAGTCGAAATAATGTGGAACATGTCGCTGATTTTCTAGGACACAATATCAATATCCACAAAGATATTTATCGCATACCTTCAGAGCTAAAAGATCTCATATTTATGAGGGAAATATTGTTAAAAGGCCAAGGAAAAGATGAAGAAGAAAGCGACGAGGAAGAAGAAAATGAACATCTCAGTGAAATCGACGAATCGGACGAAGATGAAACTGGAGAGAAGTCCGAGTTATTGAACAGTTTATTTTCAAAAGAACCTAAAGAAGATGAAGTCGATCAATCTATAGCAAACACATCTTTGAATGTGAAACAAAAGCAAAAAGGAAACAAAGAAAAAGTCCGAACAAAATCAAAGAAAAGTGTGAGGTCTAAAAATAAATTTGATTTTAAAGTTAAATTAGTTTCGAAGAAATCGAAGGCAAAGAAAAATCAAGTATCATCATCTGATGACGATTTATTCGATAAAAAGAACAAAATTACACGTAAGCGGTGGACAAATGAAGCTAAAGAGTTGATCTTAAAGACATTTGGAAAGCAAATCAAAAAACGTGTCTTACCTACCACGGCTGAAATACGTTGTTTAAAAGAAAATCATAAATGTCTGGATTGTCACGAAATTCCCAGTATTAGAACTTGGATTCACAATCATTTTAAGAAAAACGTTTAAGGTTTATTCACAAATGTGAAATTGTAGTTTGGAATTCCAAAAGTTCTTTATTTTGCCAATTTAGAAGTAATCATAATTTATAAATTGAATTTTTTTTTAATTTAATGTTGCACTTTTGAAGTTTAGTTTCCATTCATTCTCAACAACTTAAGTAACATGGTCATGGGTGATACATTTATGACGAAAATCATTTTTCCGTGATGTTCTGTGATCAAAGCTATTACTGTAAATGATTCTGTGATGATTTAGCAAAGTGGAGTTTTTTTGTTAATTTATAATGGATTTAGTATTTCAGTTAATGGATGTGTATTACTTTAGCAAAAAGTAAATTATTTATTGATATTATGAATATAAAATGTGCAATGCTAGTGCAGAAAGATTTGTTAACGTTAAAGTATCGAGGTACTGTATTTTTTTTTCTATAACCTACTCAAAATATTTGAAATTTCATAAATTGATACAAAGCTTTAAAATGATTTAGTTATATGAGTTAAGTATTTTGCTAGAGTATTGATCACTATCTAAATATGAAAAATATACTGTACCTGTAAACAATTTTGTTTTTAATGAGCGACATAGTTATCTGTTATTGTAATAATTATAATTCCACAATATATTATCTTCTATCTTCGATTGAAAAAACGAAAAAACCATATAATTATTGTGGAATTTTTGTTTCATTCATTGTATTAATTTTTTCATTCTATTGTTTTAGCTTTATTAGTTTTATTTGGTTTGTGAGTTTGCGATTGAAAGTATCCGTTAAATTATATCTATATCAATTTATTGTTGTAATATTAGATTACAGATTACAAAATATCGCTGTCATAGTTAATATTGTAAATGGGCGATTTTTTGTATGTGCGATATTAGTCAAATACTGCTTGATTATGGAAAGTATCATAAACAGACAAAAAAATTTGCAATATGTCAAAATCAAAAAATACTAGAAAAACGGAGAATCTACTAGTATTTGAAGTTTGATGTAGTATCATTCATATTTCTGAGATAATCTAAGTTTCGCTATTTTAAGAATTCTTTTTGTTTAAACTATTTCACAATTACAGATGTAATAATAATAGTATACATATGTAACAATTAAAATTATTGTATTTCCTTCCATTAAAAAATCATTTTGCAAAATTATAATTTAATATTATTCATAAATGTTAGTACTAGGAATAAGTAATAATGTACAACTTTATGTTCCAGCTGTAGGTTGACGTTGTATTAATATTACTCTGAGTATAATGAAAACGTAAATAAACATGTTAAATTATTTTTATAAGTTGGTTATCGAACAATTACTTTCTTTAATTTTCCAGTGAAATTGTTACAATTTTCAAATATAAATTTGATATACACTCAAATCCCGCGTAGGTATCTACCGCGTCGGTAGCCCCCCGCGACGGTATCCATAATTCATACGCGACGGTTGCCAGCCTTTCTCCGCCTAATTCCCTTACTCCTCAAACATTGTGTGCGCTTATTGGTTATATGCAGCGGGTTATTTAAATCAGTATATTGACACTTGCAACATAAAACCCAGTGATTTTGAGTTTAAACTAAAACTTGACAGTATTTGTAACCCAAAACTCAATAATACAGAGTTTCAGGTTATAAATACTTGTAAGTTGCAAATTCACATTTTATTTTTTCATTGGAGATAAACATTGGAAAACAAAGTAATTCAATTATTGAATAAATTAAATAAATTTAAGTAAAAAAATGAATAAATAAAGAATTATTTTAAATAAATAAAGAATTATTTTTAAATAAAGAAAAAAAATTATATTGAAAACATTAAATTTATGGCGCGGGAGAAAGGTTGGTTCAGTAGAGGGGATAATGTAACCTCTCCTAATTTGGATACCGTCGAGAGTGTCTCTGGCATTTGCGTCGCTACCTACGCGGGAGTTGAGTGTACTTGTAATATTGTTGAAGTATCGTTCAGTATATTTCTGTAAATTCGTCAGTAAGGAGCACTTGCACGACGGGCAAATTGTAAACAGATGTATATCCAAGAGAATTTTTTTTTAAATTATACATGAACATCGTAGTCAACAAAAAAATTAAATTAAAAAGTTAAATTAATCTCTAATATCTGTACTAATAAAGATTGAAAATTCATTGATATATTCTAGAGTGGAATATTATGAAATATAATTTGCTAATTTGGAATTTTTTAAGTAAAATTACATTTTTTAGTAATATTTTATTATGATCACATTTAAATTCACTACCTTGGCTTATGTGATTGCTGTAAACTCAACAATGAATCAACATTTTCAAAATTATTTTTCCATTGTACGTTCACTGTTATAGTTATGTCAAAACAACGTTGTCGAAACTTACGATTCATTAAAAGAAAAATATCAGGACACCGTGTAATTTAAAGAAGCATCCTGCTAAAACGTTTATGTTTATAGTTACCCCAACTCGTTAATACATCGAGAATTCACTATGTCAACGTTACTTTAAATCTTTTTCAACTTTAGAGCATCATTCATGTCTATTTTCCTTTTTTTTTTTTTTTTTTCAGATTCGGCTCATTACTATTAAGTACAAAATCCAGTGGTGGTTTTGAGGCCAGATATGTTTAAGAATACTATTTGGGGAATTTGATTTTCTCATTTTTCGGTATTCAGGGCACACGTCTTGAGCACACATTCGTTAGTACCAAATATGGCATTCCTTATCACAAATAAGTTTCGGTGATTGTTTTGAGGAAATATTTTTGTGAAAATTATGTAGATTTTACGGTGTTTTGAGGACTGCACATAAATTTAAATTTATTTTACTAAATATAAGATCCAATTATGGTTTTGGTGACAGATATGTTTGGGCACAGTTTGTTAAAAAATTTTTTTTCAGTTGTTTGATACATTAGGAGCTGGGCTTCAACACATTCATAATTACTAAATATAAGCTCCAGTGATGATTTTGAGGACAAATATCATTAGAGACACATATTTGAGACTTTTTATCGGTTTTTTGGGGACAAGTCTTAAACACGCATTTATTTCTAATATGTATAGAATGAAATGAAGGTTTTGGGAAATGATATATTTGGAGAGATATTTCTAGAAATATTATGTACATTTTTGAGTTACTATCATTCTTTAATTTTTAATTATCCGGTTTTTTGGAATTTGGCTTAAACAGAAATGGATTAATACCAAATATAAGTTCCACTGATAGTTTTAGGGACAGACATGTTTGAGAAAATATTATTCATTATTCGATTATTCGAGGTCTCGGATTGAACACATTCATTACAAATAAATATGAAATTCAATGTTGGTTTTGACGACAGATGCGTTTAAAAAAAATTTTTTTAGTGAAAACTTATACAACTTTCCAGTATTTCGAGATCTGGGCTTAAACACACATTGATTATTACAAAACGGAATTTCCGGTGACGGTTTCAGAGACAGATATGTTTGGGGACATTTTTTTTTTTTTTTTGTATTTTCGGTTCTCTGAGGTCTTGCCTTGATTGCTTCATTAATTAATGTCAAATATGACCTTTCATATAATAAATATGTTTCGGTGACTGTTTTGGAGACATTTTTTTGGAAAATTTGTGTCCATTTCACGGTGTTTTTAGGACTGCGCCTAAATGCAAATTTAACGCAGCTTAATATAAGGTCCAATTATGGTTTTGGTGACAGATATGTTTGGATACAAAATGTTGAAATTTTTTTTTAATTTTTGCAGTACTTTAGGAGCTGTGCTTCAAAACACATTGATAATCACTAAATATAAGCTCCAGCGATGGTTCTGAGGCAAAATATGATTAGAGACACATATTCGAGTTTTTTTTTTTTTTTTTTTTCGGTATTATGAGCACTTTTTATGAACACACATCGATTTCTTTTTGAAACCCCATTCCTTATCACAAATAACCGTGAAAAAACTAAAAAATGTGCATAATATTCCCAGAAATATCTTTCCAAATATATCTTCTTATTTGGGGAGATATTTCGGGAAATATTATGTACATTTTTCAGTTTTTCCAGCACTGCGTTTAAACGCACATATATTACTACTAAATATTAGATATAATTATGGCTTTTGGAAACAGGTACGATTTGTGACATATTATTAGTAAAATTTTTTTTAATTATCCTTTGTTTTTAGAATCCGGCTTAAGCAGAAATGGATTAATGCCGAATATGAGATCCACTGATGGTTTTAGGGACAGTAATGTTTGAGAAAACATCCATTATTCGGTTTTTCGGGGTCTCGGGTTAAACATACTTATTCCAGCTAAATACAAGATTCAATGTTGATTTTGACGAAAGATGCGTTAAAGAAATCTTTTAGTAAAAACTATTTTATCTTTTCAGTATTTTGAGATCTGCGCTTAACAACACAATGATTATTATTGAACGAAAGTTGTGGTGACGGTTTCAAGGACAGATATGTTTGGGGAAATTTTTTTCATTTGGATTTTCGATATCTTTGAGGTCTCACCTCGATCGCACATTAATTTGTGCCAAATATGACCTTGCATATCAAATATATGTTCTGCACCTAAAATCACATTTAACGCTACTGAATATAATGTCCAATTACAGTTTTAGTGACAGATATGTACATATACAGTTTTTTAAAACTTTTTATTCAATTTCTTGGGTACTTTAGTAGCTGTGCTTTAATACACAGCAATGATTACTAAACATGAGCTTCAAAGATGGTTCTGGGGCAAATATAATCACACGCATATAAATAAACTTTGTTTTTTTTTTCGATATTTCACACACCAATAGGCCCAGTTGGTGGTTTTGGAAACATATGATTGGGGACGTTTTTTTAGAGAAAAGCATGTACATTTTTCAGTTTTTTGAGAATAACTATGTATAAAATTAAATAAAGAATTTAGGGACAGATATATTTGGAGTTATTTTTTGGGAAAATTATGAGCAACTTATAATTTTTTGAGCACTGCGCTGAAACGGACATTTTTTATGATGATTTTGGATACAGAAATGATCAGAGACATTCTGTTTGTAAAACTTTTCAATTAACCGATTTTTCAGAGCTGAGCTTAAACATATATCGATTATTACACAATATAACCTCCCGTGATGGTTTTCGATACAGATATGTTTCAGAAACTTTTATTCATTTTCCAGTTTTTCGGGTCTCGGCCTGCGGCGGATTTAAAATTTGAAAGAAGGAAGACACTACAATCGTAAACATGTGATATAATCAAAGACAGAAGAGGCAATCGCATTCTTAGTTATCATTATTGTGTTTACATTTTTCGTATCTTTGTTTCAGAAATACTACATCCAACTCTGTTCTCGACATAAACACACATTCATTACTATTATATATAATAGCATGTTCGAGGATAAATTGAATCTTACTCACTAAATTATTCAATCAAACTCATGTTCGGTCGGTTTATTTCAAATTTTTTGGTAATTATCTAGCGAAATCTAGGAAATGACCCAAAGAAAACTGACCAAACATAGGTTTGATCAGATAATTTGGTAAGAAGATTCAATCTATCCTGTCCTCGAACATGCTATAACAATCAATGATTTTATGAACACATGGGTTTGAAAAATTTTTAGTAAAAATTTTTCAGTTTTTTCAATTTTTCGCTGATTGTTGTAATTCAAACGTTTCAATGACAGTTTTTGGGACAGATATGTTTAGGAGCATTATTTAGTTTTTTTATTTTTTTATTTTTTTTGATTTTTCAAGGACATGCTTTATTAACACATTCATTTCTACTGGATATGACAACTCTTATTATAAATAAGTTTCCGACATAATTTTGGATACAGATGTGTTTAAGGATATTTTTTGTTGAAATTTTGTACATTTTTTAGCTCTGCGTTTAATACACAACCATTATTATTTATGCACATATACAATATATATGATATACAGTAGTAAATATTAGATACAAAGATGATTTTGGGGACAGATATGTTTGGGGACATTTCGTTAGTAATCATTTTTTCAACATTCCGTTGTTTTTAGAGCTGGGTTTAAAAATACATTAATTGTTTAACTAGTTTAACTACGTAGTGGTACTACGTAGGATGATGGCATAGTAAGTACCGAGTAGTTGTCGTTTAATATCTTTTTTTTTTCAAATTTTTTTTTCAAGTTATTACAAATATTATTTACAAAGTTTTATGACAATATTAATAGGACATTACAACAATATTCTAATCTTACTCTAAATAAATAAATAAATATTTAGGTAAACGACAACTACGTAATATTTACTATGCCATAATCCTATGTAGTACCACTACGTAGTTAAACTATGTAGTAATCCTACGTAGATTTTTTCAGCAGGGGATATATTTTAAGATATTTCCTTGAGAATATTTTTCCGTTTTTTGAGAATTTACTTTACCTCTACTAAAAATAACATGCCTCATTATGAATGAGTTACGGTGATAGATTTGGGTACAGATATGTTTGGGGACATTCATTTGGGAAAGTCATGTTAATTCTTCAGTTTTTTAAAGACTGCGATTTAACGAAAATTGATACTACTAAAAACAAAAATAAACGATGGATTTGGGGACAGACGCGTTTGTACACATTCTTTTGTCATTGTCATGTTTGAGGACATTTTTGTTAGTTATATGTTCC
>JABFOV010001096.1:0-28140 GCA_022817685.1 Aradophagus sp. ZL-2020
GTCTATTATATAAGAATTCAATGACAGATTGATATTAATTATAGATCATCGCAGCGATTACAAATTGATGATAAATTTAATTGCAAATCATCAAGTTGTCTCGATGACGTGAAATTGATATTTAATTTTTTTTTTAATTTCTTTTTTCTTTTTTGCAACACTTTGTAGAGCTGGTAATTGTGGTGTGACTTACGTAATACGCAGGTGGTGGAACGTATGCACACTGTGGCCTGTTGGGATCGTAGTACGCACTTTGCGCAGCCTCCGCAGCCTTAGCATCTACAACAAAATTTCATTTAAATTTGTTTATGTCAATCAGGCATGATTTTTCGCAAACACAACTTGCCATTCTAGGGTCAGACGTACAATTTACAGCAAGCCGTTATCATTTGAAAATAATTTTTACGAAACGAAATTAAAACCTTTAAATCAATATAACATCAATTGATAATCGACCAATGAACTCAATCAGCGACGAATCAAAGCGAACCTACATTCGTTCGTATCATTTTCAAGACTTTCAACATTTTCCAACTTTTCTTCTTCCTTCAATTACATTCTCCCCACTTTTAATAATTATAATCTATTTCACAATCGTTTAATCATTTAAATTGAATACGTTCATGCAACGTTGTGCATCGCAGGCTAGAAAACCTAATTTTCAAGCACAGTCCTTAACAATCCCACAAATCAAATTGCAGCTCGACTTTTGTTTAACGAACTGCAATTTAGTTTTTTTCGTTGCTCCAAACTGTAGTGGTAAACGCGAGGATATAAACAAAGAATTATACAAATGAATTGGTAACATTATTGAAAGAAAAGGAGGCACTATTAACGTCGAAGAAGAAGAACAGAAGAAGAAGAAGAAAAAAGTAAAAGAATGGAGTGAAAGCCAATGTTAAAAATGTCAAGGCTCGCGAAGCGAAGCGGACACTGCGAGCACTGCACGGTTTTCCTCCGTCCTCCACACTCTTCTTCTCTTGGCAACGTTTGAAAAGCAAAAGTGGCTGGCACGAGCACTCTCCGTCACTGGTACCGCGGCACTCTTCCTTTTCAAATGGCAATCGCAACTTTCGCACGTCGACGTCGTGGACTACGCACTCGGATACCATTTCGCCCTGATGTTTCTCCTCGGCATATTGTACATCTCGCGATTGTCAGTCATACGTCTCCGAACGACGGCGGCGGTCTTTTGCTCGCGCTTACCATTCGTTTCGCGACTTATAAGCGCCGCGCGTCCGTCGTGCTCTTTTTTCTCCTCTCCTCTCTATCTTTTTTCCTTCCTTCTTTTTTTCCTCTCCCCCTTTTCAAACGAAACTCCGTTTGTCTTCGACTTTTGACCTCGCTTTTCCTTCCTTCCTCTCGGCCCCTCCTTCTTGCTCCTCTTTCGACTCGCCGTTTTTGCCTCGCTCACCGAAGGCTCCCGGTCATCCTTTCTTATTGCGCGCAATGCTTTTCAGCGTTTTGCATCCTCGGCTTTTGGCTTTCCAGTGGAAACGAAACGGAAACGGCCGAGCAGTGGCACGCGCGCGACTACTATTATGTTGTCGACTATTATAGTCTGCGTTATGCGAGACAACCACGCGGGCCCCGGTGAAAGTCCCAATGTATTATTGCAAGCGATTGCGCAACCGGCCTTGCACAATATTCAAAACGCGCGCGTCAATTAGCGCAAGCTTTGAGCAAATAGAAACACGTTTGACGGAACGGTGGGGAGTTTAGCTGGCGAGGCGCGGTCCTTGTTTCTGCGATTTTTTCTTTTTCTTTTTTTTTATTACTTATTTTGAGATTATAATAGCATTATGTTCTTACAAAAGCACTTGACCATTGTAATGGATGCCAGCATGTACTTCAATCAGTTAATAAATAATTTAATATATAAAGGAGCTTGAAATCGTTGGTATTGCGTGACTATTAAATGAGAGAAAAAAAAAGAGAAATAACATGCGAAAGGGACACGTACAAATAATGTTAAAATTCAAAGTCATATTTTTGTGTTGAACAATAACACGGTATATTGGAAACGTTAAAATACAAAGTGTTAGACTACAATTTTAAATTAAATAAATATTATTTTACACATATTATGTTTACGAGAAATTGCTAAAAAATGAGTTTTGATTGGAATTCAATTGTTAAATTAATTAAAATGTTGAAAAATCGAAATGAAAAGTATTGAACTTACAAGAAATAAAATAAGGTAATACTTTTTTTTTCTTTGTCGTACGTGGAAAAGATTGATTTATAAATTGATTGATCTTGTGGAAAATGGTTTATTATGTAAAATCAAAATATGAGCAATTATGTAAAAGTGCGCTGATAATTAAGGGGGCATGAAAAACGAGCCCGGTCGCGTATAATTAACATTTTCCATATAAAGCCGCACTTTTAACCATTCCGTTCGAAACTGGTGTTACAATTACTTTCAGTGAGCAGGCAAAAATCAGATAAAGTTTTTATTATGTATAAATAAAACGTGAAAATAAGTATAACGCTTCAAATAAATGTGAATTCATTTGTACGATTCACAATCATTGAGACTTTGAGTGTTAAGTTTGTTCAACGCGTTCTCAGACGCATAAACGCGGCTGTTTCTGTTTCACAATTTTACTCGTTAATCTCTATTAAAAGATATTATTGAATATCTTTTATTAATAAGACTGAAAGCGTAAAGTATAATAATAATTAGCTTATCGGAAAAATAACGTTGAAAGTTTGTTTCAACAAAATTAAAGTTGCTTAATTGCAAAAAATAATAACGTTAAAGAAACTTTCAAATTCGTCAAGCCTCCTTAGATTGCATTACTTTTATATCTTTACTGAGAAAAATTATTATGTTTCTCATTGTAAGATTTTAGTCAACAAAATAACAATTTCACTATTAAATATCATAATGTTGATTTTCTATTTTCCATAGCAAATCTTACTGTTTTTCATATAAATTTGTAGTACTTTTATAACAGATTTACTCATTTTTGTAACCAAAGTGTATTAAACGTAGTAATGTTTTACTTAAATCTCAGTAAAGTGTTGCATTTAACTTTGCTCGGTATGATGTGAATATTATTTTCTACAGAACGTTTTGTCGCATCTAAGGAGGGTTAAATAAGATAGGTTGTAAAATAATAAAACTGCGACTTTCCAATGTATACTGTTGTATTTATTAAATATGTATATATTTCATGATAAGCATATTTAGTCAATATATTGTATATACATTATATTCAAACTTTAATCAATACTTTGTGTCATTATACTGAAACAAAGCTCGGAATTTGCTTCGAAGCTTACACAAAAAAGTGGAGTTCGTCTCACGACGTAATTTGAAAGTAACATTTGTCTAAATCAATTACCTTGATTTTCTACAAGCACTTACATAAAACGTTCCACACAATATCTTGGGGTTTTCTTACTGACTAGTAACATTGGTACATAAATATAGTACTTTCGCTTGAAAAATAGCGCGCGTAAAGTAAGCGAAATTTAATTGCTATGAAATGCTTATTAAAATAGAACCTATATGCGAAGCTTATAAATTTTTAACTTGCAATGAAACTGGGCAATCACCTTTTGTTCACTTTTCAATTCATTAATACAATGTAAACTAACTAATTCGTTTGTCAAAATATACATTTTTTCATATAAAAATATATAACTTTATAGAAAGAAAATCATTCTTCATTTATTATATCAATTTAATTAACGAAATTTCACGTAAAAAAATACAAATGGTAGTCGTTACTGTACAAAAATATTATATTTCTCACTAAACATTTACAGTACACCGGATAGTTTTTAATAAAAATGTTTAATACTTTCATGTTGCAAAAGTATGGAAATTGATAAATGTGAATCAACCAATCAAATTACGTTTTTTGTTACAGAAATACAAACGTAGCTTTTTGATCGGTGCACAAGCAATTACTATCTTTGTTTAATCCACTACTGTTTCTTTTCAATTCAAAATAGAGGGAGAAGCTTGCAATACAAAAGTCTTGCTTGCCTTGTTCAGAAGTAAGATTTTCATTTCATTCTGATGTTATAAAGTTATGTAGATTGCACGTAACGAATGAGTCGCTGCTCAATAAGGGTGGGGGTACTGGTTGTACATTGGTGGAGCTTGATTAAGATTTTGTCCATATGGGTTGTACGCACCTGCTTGTGACGTAGGTTGGCCATTATAATGGGGGTTGGCCCAGCCTGGAGCGCCGTTCTGTTGTGGAGTATGTTGTGGAGGTCCACCCCAGGCGCCCTGTTGCGCCGGACCCCCACTAGTGTAGCCTGGATAAGCAGCATTGATGCCTGGATAAGGTGGCGGCGATTCGGTCATGTAAACGCTGTTTGCTGCAATTGACAAATTGTTTTTTTTTTTTTATATCACATGTAAGAAAATGGTTGGAAAAGTTTAATTAAAAATATTAAAAGTACTTTTTTGATAAAGCATATGCTTCAACATTAGACAGTAAAATTACTTGAAATTATGATATCGATTTACTAAATAATTCTTCATTGGATTTCAATAAAAATTATATAAATGTTATATAATTCTATTGATTTAATTGGTTTTAATGCAATTGAAGATTTGATAATTATACATACATTGATGTAATGTTGCCATAATGTTACAACCAAATAAAATAATGTTGCCACAATGTTGAGGTAACTTGTGCGCGAATATGAGATCGTTAGAATGTTGCAGAAACTGTTTTCAGAGATTGTAAAACAATCGAATATGGTTGCAAAAACATTACACGATTTTGTTGCAACGTTGTTACATTATATGATTACCGTTTAAAGTAAAATTTTACATATACAGTATTTTTTATAACATTATTGCAAAATTACATGTTTTTCTAGTTACTAGAGTGTATCAGAGTAAATTAAGAATTATTATTCAAAAAACTGTCAATAGGTATCAATCTCTTTTTTATTTATTAATTGTTACTTTGCACGCTGCAATAATTAGACCACTTTTTCATCGTTATAAACTATAATTGCAGTACTACGAGAAATATTTATTATTAACAAATCAGCTGTGCTCTTTTTGAGATAAATACTTTTTTCGCTGTTACACATGAATGTATCTGTAAATGTTGGAAATGAACTACTTAAATGAACATTCGCTAATTATGCCACTAATTATTTAATTCAATGAATAAACTAAGTGATCCTATTTTTTACACAATAAATACTGCAGTGTTTAAATAAGACGAGCAATATTTTTTCGCTTAACAAAATTTAAATAATGAATTATTTTGTTGAAATTCCTTTTAATAAATAATAAAATTCTAATATTACAATCAACTGAAAGCAGTTAGAAAAATACAAAATTCAATTGTACAACTTACAGCAATAACAACTTTGAAAACTGCAACAGTACAATTGTTTTATGAAACGAGTTTAGCTAACTACATTTCATTATTTCAAATACTCGTTACTTTTCATTTTAAATTTTGCATTCATTGCGATAAACGTTTCCTGTCATTGCTGTAGTAAGAATTTTTACTCCTTGTTCACGCTAAATAAGATATTTCGAAATTAAAATCAATCAATTATTCAATTTCTTTAGATTGGATCCCAAGGAGTTTGAGATAAAATGTTATCTTTTAGTTTACTTATTCTTGTTAAGTAAATGTATTTTAATTTAAAACCACTCATATTGCAACAAATAAAATATAATTCAACCTTTCTGATAAACGCTTATAAACATTAATATACCTGGTGGACGATCAGGAAACACATCAGTTGGTGGAATCCAACCATAATAACCAGTTGGAGCTGCTTGATAAGCAGGTGGAGGTGCTGCGTACCAATTCGAAGAAGGAGGCTGATAAGGAGGTGGAGCATCGAACTGTGGATTATTCTGCGAAGCTGCAAATATAATTGATAATGAATGAGAGGTTTCTTGATTAGATATTCAATTGTAATTCAATCACAAAACAAATTACAGTGTAAATTAATATTGACATCAAAATTGAAACCATGCATGTAAATATGCTTTAAAAGTAATGTATTTAAAATGCATATATTTCGATTGACTATACGTAATATATTCATAGATAGTGAAATAAATAAGTAAACAAATGACTGAGTTTACCGATCGAAGCAGCCCTAAGCATTGCTCGTCCAAAGTCAATTGCTCCACCGCTTTTGAACTTCAACTTGAATTTACATTCTCCAACCCAGTTTCCGTTCGGCTGGGCCCTGACTTTTCCCTTAATGAAATTCGCGCCAAACATTGGCTGCTCCAATTCCACTTCACTCAATGTTATGAAGGGAAAACTGAACGACTGCATTTTGTCCTTTGCATCTTTGGAATTGAAGATCATCCTATGTGTCGTCAAGTACAATCTACCTCTTTTCGTTCCCAAGAACTCTTCTTGCTGCTGCCCATGAAAGTCCATAGTAACATTGTCACAGTATAGTAAAATGCTTGAATATAAGAAAAACAGAGTTATTTTTTTGGAGAATTGTTAATTGTCAATTTATATTGATTAAATCAAATATACCCTTCTTATTTGGCTCAGTATATTTATTCGTTTCTTACAAGAGTAATTTTATTATCCAAAATCTTGGCTGCAATATAAACTGATTTGACTTAACATGACAGATGTTGATTTAATTTGGTTTAAATGTAAAGTTTTTATATGGATACAGTAAAAGGTCTTAGGCTGACCTTCATGTTGCCTCAGATTCATAGTTTATCCAAAATATCAAGGTATAATTTAATGAATGAATAAAAACGATATATTAATTTTTTAAAAACTTAAATCGTCTTTTAGTTTATGAATATTGACTGTGTAAAGAGAAAAGTTAGATATCTATTTTTCGCTTTATAGAATGCTGCTTATCAGTAAGTAAAACAAAGAATAACATATGTTATGACGTATAAGCAGATATAGATTTAATTATATACTCGAGCCATAGTTTTTGAATGTGTCTATAAAATAATAATCATCCATATTACTTCAAGAATTAACTATACTTTAATTGCAGATTTATTAAAATAAATATTTCAAGTACATTACACTTGAAACATTTGTATAATGCTACGTCATACTAAACTTTTAAAATCAATCATAACTAATCAGCATTTCTTAAATACAGCCATTTGTATTTCATTAATTCTAATATCTTGACGTTTCAAATCATGGTCAACTTTTTACTGTAGATTCATTTAACAAGTATTCATTTCAATTTTAATTACACCGACTGAATAAAATGGAAAGTAATTTATGAAACATTGTTGATTGTCATTTTACGTTTTAATTAAGTTATATATAATAGTTTCATTTTTAAACCTGTAAAAACATAATTATCTAAAAAAAAATATATAAATGATCACAACAAAAATGACCACACTGTTGCGCAATCTTGTGCACTAAATTCGCTTATGAAAGCTTTAATCGCTCGAAGTCTGATAAACAATTGTAAGTTGACGCCCCAGTAACTATAGCCCTCTCAATCATTATTACAAAAGTGCATAAATATAATCTATGAATAGGCGCACACATTTTGTTACGTTTATACAGATATAAGTAGCCAGAATCGTGCACCTGTGTGTGTCTATAACAATAATACGCACAAAAAACGTCACGTCTAAGAATATTCGAGCAATGTCGAGTTGAGAATTGCCGCACGTTTGCTGTCACTTGGTCTATTGACTTACCACTCGGAATTGTGGATTAATACACCGTTGTTTACGTGTGCCGTGTTCAACGACATCTTGAACGAGTTGTACGACAGTTTGTTCGGCGAAAAAACAGCGAATTTCTTTCCGTGCTGTAATAACAATCAACCAAACTCAACAAAGTAATCACGAGACTGACTCTAAGTTGAGCACAGAGAACGAATTAAGTGCGAAACAAGAAGTGACGGTCGCGACATCTACTGAGGCGGCAAATTCAAATAGCGAATTTTTTAACATTCATGAATTAATTCAAATTACAAATGCATTAGTGAATAACTTTCATCTTTGAGTATTTAATTGATTGTACTTAACTGACATACAGCCTTTTAATAATACAAGATTTAATTTATTTACTTATGATTTATACAAAATAAATATGTTAAATTATGAATAAGTATTTAAATAAATAGTTTATACGCCACTTTTTGTTTAAAACGTGACGATTAATTAACTAATGAGCAACGTTCGTCAATCCAGTTGTAGAAGGTCGATATTCTTGTGAAGACATCTGGTTTGCCTTTAGCGCAAGGTGTTCCAAACGAAACTATTCCTATTTGTTCGTTGTCACTAATCAGTGGTCCTCCTGAGTCACCCTAAATTCAATGATTTGTATTATTTATTGTTTCATTTCAAATATCATTAATTGATTGTTATTAAAATAAAATATTATTATTAATATGTAATTGACAAAAATAGGATGTTTGTAAAATAAAATCTTTCGATACTAACATGACAAGCTCCTTCGCCAGCTTTTGTTAAAGTACAAATGTGAGATTCTGAAATTCTCCATTGATGAGATTTGCATTCTTGTCGTGCTATGACTTTCAGGTGTATGTGTTGCAAAGCATTTGGTATATTACCTCCGACCTATAACACAATTTCTTGAATTTGCTACTCATGGTTGTTGGTATGTACGATAAATAATTGAATAATGAAAGACCAAAATCTTGAGTCAAAATTTAGATTATAAAAATGAAAAAATAAATATTGAAAATGTATGTTTTTTCATCATTATATTAAAAAATTACCACAGTTCTTCCCCATCCAGATAAAATGGCAGGAACGTCTGCGTCAGTGATGTTGTGGTTACTTATTTTAATGGGCTTCACTTTTTCGCCAAAAACGAGGTCTTGTTTCAAAGTTATCACACCGACATCATTTTCAAGAAAGAATATGTCAAATCCTCGATGATATTCAAAATGTTCAATAATACCAACTTGTCCTACTTCACTCAGGAAATTAGTTCCAACGTGCACAGTGAAGTTTTCCAAGACTTGACTATATATTAAAATAAATGTATAACGTTACAATATCAATTGTAAAAAATTCAAAATAATATTTTTTTACTAAGATATGATTCGGTCGGTACTCTACGTTATTAATATGTTACTTTTCAAATAATAAAAATATCCACATATTTATTTAGAAAATAAATTTTTTGTATTATTGCTAACATACCCTTCCAAGCAATGTGCAGCTGTCAATATGCAACGCTTATTTATAATAGATCCACCGCAAAAGTGTGAATTGTATTTCCTTAGAGAAACCTGATGAGGATAAGCACCGATTGGAGCATCTGAACCACCGACGATTCGATTACCTGGATTAGCTAAAATAATTAAACAATATTTTATATCAATTAAAAAAAAGTCGTTACATTTAAATTAAATTTTAATACAGTATATGTTTTTACATTCAAATTAAATAAATTCTTACATTGCACTTCGAAAGCAAAAGTCAATACCAGAATACTAAGAATAGAGAACATTGTGATTTACACTCAGTTTAAACAATTGGTAAATAATTAATTGAAGCTAAATTATAGTAAGTTGACTGATGGCTTTATGGCAAATTGCATTAGTATTTATACTAAATTGAAATATCCGTAAATATGGAAGTGGAAGGTAGATCTTAATCTTGATTGAGAATGCACGGAAGGAGATTATCATAGCTTCCGTAATCTCTTAAATCGATTTGTGATAAGTGCAATCGACAACCGATGAGACAAAATTGTTAATAGATAAGCAAAGAAGATGCATTTATTTAGGTCATTGCAATAAGACCTTTTTCTATATTCTATCTTGTTCCTTTAAAGATAACATACGATTAATTTGATTTTTCATTAAAAAATAAATGAAGATTGTTTTATAGTAACAGAAGTAAGTAAACTATAATTTAAAAAATATATGAAGGCAAATTGAATATTTGATTTAATATTTGACGTCATTTCGTTAAATATTATCTTAATAATTATGTGGTATATTTAAAAATTAAGCTGCTGAAAACACACAAAATTTCGCAATTTATTGAATGCTCGGACTTTTTTTTCAAGAAATATTTCAAGTGGTATCCATCGTTATCAGAAAATCATACTTCGGTAAAAATGCACTGAAAGTCTTGTTTATCGCCAAACCATTTCATTCGAGAGCTACTTAGAAAACTATTGCACAACTGAGGCAGATTTTGTTCGATGAATAATATTTTGGAAAGAAGAAAGGGAAATTCGGAAGAACAAGTGTCGTTGACCTATTGCAAAATGACTGCAAAGTGACTGCTATCTAAATATGTGTTCTTAGAAATATGAGTATTAGGGTTTGAAATATGTTCATGATTCATTATTGAAATATTTTACAAAAAAAGATTATATTTTACACTGAGGAAATTAAAAATGGAAACGCTAAATTGAGTGCAAAGTTTGTAAAGAAGACGATGATTGTACAATCTTGTTGAAACTTTGCGAAATTAAGTAATTCAATATGACGAATTGTCAATTAAATTTGACAAAAATCTTAAGAATTTAAAGAAAGAAGTTTTTTCAAGACTTGATTGAAAGTTGATTACTCAGAATAAAGAATGACAGCTGTAAGGATAATTAAAAATCGATGTTTTTGCTATCATGATAGTCCCTTCTTATTATAAATAAAAATTAATTCTTATTTGTAAAATAATTTAAATAAAGATAACAAATGATTGTAGCATTAAACTGTAGTATAAGATGTAGTATTAAGATATTAAACTATTGTAATATTTTTTACAGTTTCATAAAACTTAATCAACTGAAAAACAGTTAAAGTTATACATTATTTTAAAAGTAATGGTTCCTTTGATTAGTCTTATTGTGCTGAATTATTTGTAACCCAAGATTTCATATGGCGTTTTCATTTTCGAAAAACTGGTTGAATTAAGAAAGGATGCACTTATGTAAACTGAATTGTCTCTCCTTTATTAATTTTACCAGTTTGTTCGAAAGTTAAAACTTCAATACTTTCCTAGTACAGAATCATCGTCTATCTCCTTTTAACTTTGATCAAGAGAAAAGGAAATGTCATAATACACTAAAAATACGTTTAGTTACATTATAAAGTATTTAATTATTACTGAATATTTATTATTATTTAATTATTTTTATTAATTATTAATTGTATTGTAAACTCATTCATTTTTTCTTACAAACATCAATATGTTTTATAATATCTTTTTCAAAAATATGCAAAGATCTTCTAAAAAAACAGTGTATTATTAATTAAATTCAATTAATAATTAAATTCTTATAAGCATCCTAAGCTACAATGTAAGAAAAGTCTTTGTTTTGAATGGGATATCTTAAACAGCTGTTTAACTCTACAGTTTGACACACGAAAGATTTGGAAAAATCATCTCTCTCCGATATGTGCTATACTAATCAAATAGAAAAAGAGAAAAGAATAAAATTCCTTCGAATCTTCGATCATTATATACATTGACAGTTCATAAGAATCACATGAAATCAACATTACTACAAATGGTAGTCAAGTCAACAAGTAGATGTAGAATTTTGTACATAAACAATTTTAGATGATACTTATAATAAAAAATGGTTGATTTTTCGTCGATACCGTTGTTTGCATTGTCTGATCAGACGAAGCAGCTGATTTCTACGTTGCTGAATCCTCCGAAAATCCTCCCTACTGATGATAACCTGGTACGGTGCGTATTTATCTGCATTTCAAAAGGTTGTTTAATCTGAAAATAAAAGTATTTTTAAATTAAATAATAATTCAAAGTTAAAAACATTTTGATCTTTCTAAAAAAAATATATTAAGTAAATAAATTTTTTTATAAATAAATTCTTTTAAAATATATTTTCAACATGTATATATTTTAGAGATTGGAGAGGTCTTGCAAATGAGATATGTATTGGAGGAGAAATGTTACCCTTGCTGGCAAATTCCAGTGATCCAACTGGTTCTGTGATTTCTCATATGCAAAAGCAAACCAAGTGTATGTTTACAGATTTGTTTAAAATTTTAAAAAAATTAGACAGATGGGACATTCTCTGTGATGCCGAACAACAATTTGGTAATAAACTTTTCAGTATTCTTACAAATTGTATCAACTTTTCAATAAACAATTTTATAAATACATCATTTTCAATAACTATTTTTTGTTTTCAATCAATTTTAATAATTGTAGAAAAAGATGCTGAGCAGTATTTAAAAGAAAAGGGACAGTCATTAACTAAGGCAGAAAGTATACAAACCGACACTGATTCTCAAATACTTACAGTTGGTAAGCTTATACTCTAAAAAACCTTGTAAAATTAGTTTTATTCAAAAAAATAACTGAGTGTATAAATTTCTAGACGATTTATATAGATTCAAAGATGGTTTAGAAAATATGCACTATGATGCATTTCTTTTATTTGCGGAAGAAGACTATAATTTTGCAAATCAAATAGTTGAGTTCTTAGAAGATAAATCTGGATTAAAGGTACTTTAATAAATAAAGTTTTTTTTAGAAATATGGATTATAATCAAATTAAACTATCATTATTCAATCTAACAATTAAACATAACTTCGTCTAACAATTAAATTATGTTTTTTAGCTTTGTATAAAAGACAGAAATTTAATGCCAGGTCTAACTTTCATGCACGATGCCATAATGCAACTTATTTCAGAGCGATGCAATAGGCTGATAGTAGTATTATCTCCAAGTTTTCTTGTTAGTAAAGAAAACGCATTTTTCTTGACTTATGCTCAAGCTATTGGTATTGGTAAGGAAACATGTAATGTTTTAATACTTCAATTCAATATAAAAAGATTAAATTTAATGTTTCAGTTGTTGGAACACAACAAAATGCTCTAATTTAATATTCCTGATATAATGAAAATACTTTTTCCTTATGTTTTCTAAAATATGAATAAATAATATTATTTTAGATAAAGGACAAAGAAAAATTGTTCCCTGTATGTACAAAAGATGTGAACTGCCACCTCAGTTAAGGTACATGTTTATTCTGGATTACAATAGAGCTGGTTTTTATGATTTTTGGGGAAAACTTCGAGATTCGGTTAAAGTGGTCCAAATAAACAATCCGTTGAAGTAAGCTATCAACTGAAAAATATTGCATGACTAATGGTTACCAAAATACAAACATGAGTTTCTATCTATTTGAATATAAAATTGAATTAAAATTTTCAGATCTGCTGCCTCTTCATTAGAAAACAATACACAAAAAATGATTCCCGATCTCATTAAACCAACAAAATCTATCAAGTTAGAAAAGCAAGAAAAAGTGTATATTCTAGAAAAAGATCTTTCATTACCCAGTGTCTCCCATTTAGAGGATTTAGAAGACAGCCTTGTTTTGAAAAAAAAGAAATCTAGTAAGAAAAAATACTTGAATGTGTACAAAAAGAAATTGCAGGCGCTTCTGACAAAACCATAATTAAACATAATCACTATATGAACGATATTTTAATTTTTAATAAATAAACTCGAAGTTTACAATAACTAAAAAAAAATCAGAATATGTATATATACAAGAAAATTTAAATTTTGATTGAGTTAAATATTGGTTTTGTTATATTTTTTATGATTGTTATATAAGATTTTTATTGTATCTTCCAAATGAAGCTAGTGGTAGTGATTTTTTAAAAGGTATTTTTCTATATAAAGAAATATAACATAATTTTTATATTTGTATATAAGATGTATTAATATATTGAAAACATAAAAAATATATACCTTTTTCAAGACTTATTATTTTGACTACCAAATTTAATCTTACAGAATCAGTTATTATAATTTAAGAAAATATATTTTTCAAGTAAATATCTAAGAAAAAAAAAGAAAAACAAAAAAAACTTGAAATCTGATATGCGCAGATATATTCATTTCCCAAGCTACATTGACGCAGCTAGAAATCAATATCTGCTGTTGCTCACATGGTAGTTTCTTGAGATTCTTACTTGTATCAACATTCGATTTTTATATATTAAGTGCCTCACAATAATTTTTCAATTGTTATGTATTTTTACAAAAGACTAAAATTTCATCGTCGCAAGTGTTCAGTAACAAGAAAAATGAACAGCAAATGCAAAACTACTATAATAAAAGGGGAAACAGCGGAGCAAAATAAAGTATAATAAAGTAAACATCAGTCATTACAGTTATGAAAAAGTATTGAACTTTTCAATAAAAATGAATCAGGACAGTTGTCCTTCAATAAGAATCCAAACTATCCATCGACTGCAACATGATTACAAAACGGAAGTCTCTTCCTTGACAAGTGGGTCAAGTAAGTCAATCTCTTTTAAATATGATATTTTCAAGTTCACTTTGAACATTTTTTTAAAATATTTATTATTTCTGTCATTAATTCTAACAAATAAAATTGCATATAATTTGTAAAAAAGAATTATAAACTTTATAAAAATATTTGATGATAATTTTGGTAGTGCTACAATTAATAATTATGTTTCAATTTTTTATTATTAAAGTTCATTCCGCATCGTAATTAATTAAATTCTAATGTATGATGCTTTACTTATGAATAAATAAGTAAAATGATATCTCATTCCCAGATTTATCGAACTCACAAAGTGTGAATTCCGGACGTGGGACCATCAACATTGCTGTCTATTTAATGTCTGATATTATTTTGATTATTGAAATTGATCGCAATGCTACGGCCCAACAAATTTTAAATGTTATACAGTCCGAATCTGAACTGGGCTTGGTGAGAACACAACCAGTTAACAGTCAACCAGTGTTTGCCTTGTGGTTGTGTTCAACACAACTGGAGGTTCAGCTTCGCCCTTCACACAAACCTTTGGATATAGCTGCTAAATGGCCTCGTTTAATACTCAAGTATGGTCCGCAGGATGTCAGAGAAGATAAGGAACCGATTTTGTGTTTTCGTAGAAACGTCTTCCTGTTGAGAAGAGATGAAGAGCAAATTAAAGAACCTAAAGTACTGGAACTACTTTATGAGGAAGCGAAATATAACATTTTACATGGTATTAAGATTGAACAAGAATTGTTTATAAGACAAGAAGCATATTTCAAATGCATAAATAATTTCGTATCAGTACTGGGTGTATTTCCATTTATTGTGAATAATTTAAATTAAATTTCTTACTAAAATTATATTAAGATAAATTTTGCAATACGTTCAATGATTTAAAAAAAATCTGTATTACAGTGATAAAGAGATAATTAATAAAATAACATAATTAAGGGTGATGGTATTTTAATTTTAAATTTAATTGACGTTCTTTATCACAAATTATAATAACAGATTATTAAAAGTTTATCGAGTAATGATTAACTTGTATGGTAGCTATGGTAAATAACCGAATCTTTTTCTTTGTAGGTCGATACCCGTGCGAAGGTCAAGCGCGGTATGCCAGTTTAGGAGCCTTGCAAGCCAGGATAGAGCTAGGTCCATACAATGCACAAATGCACACTCTCACCTATTTTCGAAAACACCGTGGAAGATTTTTACCTCATCATTATAATTCCCCAAGTTTATTGCTCGGTTTAGGATTTGGTCTTGGCTTGGTAGATATTCATTTATAACAAATGTATTCACAAAAAGAATGGATAATTACATTTTAAATGTCAGAATTAATTGAAACTTCGGTCGACTGCTCAAACTTTTGTTCTAATTTCTCCTTTTATGTCAAAGAGATCTTCTTTTGTGAAAAAAATCCATATAGAATTCTACATAGGATTTTGACACAGGAACTTAAATATAAATTTATTTATCATTCTATGTAGAAACGTATACCACCTACGAATTTATATAAGTTCCCATGTGGGTATGATTTATTTAAATAATCACCCATATATGGATCCAAATAACTTCCTAGATAGTGTAACTTCTGATGAATTCCCACATACGTTCCTGAGTCAAAATTTTATGTAAGAAATATGAATTTTTAGTATAGAGATACATTACTTCTAATATGTTTTTTGCAGATACTTTAATTTTAATATATTCTGCAAAAATAACTTTAAGTAACCTGGACTTATTATTAATTATTTTTTTAAGGGCGGAAAAGGTGCACCTGAAGCTAGACTTCTTGAACAGTACAAGCGTATACCAAATCACAATAATACTGCTGCTACAAATACCCGTAAGCTCGTGCGAAAGTACTTGGAGTTCTGCTGGAGTTTGCCTTGTTATGGAGCTGCTTTCTTCCAAGGCCAAATTGAAAGACCCGTTCGTGGATTGACATCCTGGATAAATAACAAAGATATGCCTGTTTTAATAGCTATTAATACAATCGGAGTTTATATAGTCGATGATGTGCATTATGTAAGAGAAATATGTCATTAATATATCAATTTCATATGATTAAACACTAAAAATTATATAAAAAGAAACTTTTCTTTGTTGTAATTTGTTGTTAAAATATACTCTAATTAAATAGACATTTATATTTGTGTGAAGAGATGGCTGTATACAGATTATCTATATTAATCTATAAGTGCGTTTTAATATGATTTAAAAAAATGTGTTGAATCTTAAATTAAATAATTTAATTTTTTGTTCCAGAGCTTGCTTCTTGGATTAAAATATTCGGACTTGAGTTGGGAAATGGCCAAACCTTCCGACGAAGCTAATCCAGACTGTCTGCCATGTTTATTTCTCCAGTTTCCTGTTCGAGAAAACGGCACTCGAGTATATAAGATTTTGCAAGTGTTCTCAAAACAGGTCATTAATCTAATTCTCTGTTGCTTGAATATGCATATTATAAAATGTTTTAAGTCAGTCAAAAGTTAAAAGAGTTTTTATCATTTTGATAGGCGATCATGATGGACACTTTAATATCAGGTTTTGTTGGAGAAAATATATTGAATGATTATTCTTATACTGATTCCACAACTACAAATCGTTTACAAGATAATTCTGTGATATCCAATATTGGAAATTTTACCAACAAATTAAGTAAATTTACTTTGGCAACATTCGACGACGAAGGTAATCAGAAATCGATGGCTAATTTTATAACTTATTTGTACAATAAGAAAATATAATAATGATAACAATAATTATTACAATTAAATATGATAAAAATATTAAAGTACTTCATTTTTAGGTCATTGCATTGGACAAATGGGATCATGGTCTTTTCAATAACGTCGAAAATACTGAACTCATATTTAGTTAATTTTACCGTCAAACCTTGGCTAGCAATCGTCCACCTAGTAATCCGTTTAGCAAATTTAAAAATTATGTATATATGTTTGTTTTGACTAAGTGAACTCTCATTATTTATAATATAAAAATAAAATACCATTACTGGTAGTAATTAACGCTGAATAAACTTATATTTATATATAATACTGTAAAATACTACATTTTTCACCAAAATCTGAATGTAAACAAATGTAATAAGAAACATTTGTGTAGTTTTGTTTTACTGTAAAGTAGAGGGGATACATTTATGCTTATTTTTAAGATTATTTAGCAAGCACTAGTCTTGACTTAAGCTGCTAGTCAAGGTTTAATTTTATTACATTATTACTGCGTTTGTATGAATATAATCGCTATTTATTTATTTTTAAAACTTTAAAACACATTTCTAAGAACAAATAAAGATCATTTATTTGAATAATTTTATAAAATCAGTAAGATTCTTTAAAAAATTTCTCATTTCGAATGTTTGTCAAAAAAACTGTAAATATGAAAATAATCTAATAAATTGTAACCATATTCATTTGCAATAACTTAGTAAAGTTACCTTTTAAATATATTTCGATTTTTGTCTCATTCTGTTAAACTTTTATTTACTAAAACCACATTTTAATTTTACTCTCTTATTATGATTACTTTTTTGCTTGGATGCTGAATCATCTGTTTATTCTGCCAAATGATGTAAACAAAGCTTCAGATTGTTTACAATGCATTACGTAACATTACTATGAAAAGTAAACATTCAAATCTGTTGTCTTTTACTAACCTTATCAAGAAACACAAGTATTTCCTTGTTTCTTCGTAATTAAAAGAAAATTTTTTATAAATTAAATGTAATTTACAACGTTGTTCTTATTATTAGAAGGATACAAGTATTCCTGTGTGATACCAGATAATTTAAAAGTTGTTGTCTTCAAGGCTCATGTTTCACTAAGCGAACGCCATTGACTGATAATTTAAAAGGACCGCTTACGTGAAAATACATTTGTGAAATAGGCGGGAAAATGAATTTGTTTACAAGAGGTTATGTGATGTACACGCGGGTAGCGGTTGACATCATTTAAACAAAAAATTGGCATCATAGAACGATTTATCAGTTCAGTGACCCACTCTACAAAATACAACAACAACATAATTTGATAAACTTTAAAGTAAGTTTAATATTGTTGCTAGAAATTGGCCTTTTGTTGTAAACTTCCTCTTGAATTGAAAATAATACTATTTTCATTTATTTTTCATTTGGTTTTATTATTGTTATTACTTTGTTATTTTATTTTTTCTATAATTTTATTCAATAACTAGTAAAATTCACCTTAAAAAAATCAAACAATAGTACAGAAATTAGATTATTTCTATATATAAAAAGAAAATGTAGAAAATTTTTATATTATTACTTCACGTACTATAATTTATTAAATAATTTTAGATTATATACATCGAGGACAATAAAAAGAAGAAAACAATGGTTCGTCCAAAAGGAGCACCACGAAGAAGGTAAATGTTATATGAATAAAAAAATCTAAAGTTTCAGTTTTGTTATTTGACAAATATGTATTTTAATTTATGAAATTGTTTCAGATTAAATAACCAGACAAACCAGAAATACGTAAATATATATTGGTAATTAAAATTAATTATTATATTATAGATTTTTTTCCCTATACAAAAATTTGTTTTTAGCCAAATAATCAAAGGAGAAGAGCACCTGGTGTAGTAGCTCTAAAAGAAATCAAATACCTTTCTAAAACTACTCACTTGTTAATTCCAAAGCTGAGCTTTCAACGTGTCATTATGGAAATCCTTATTCGCGTATGCCCGGCTGGACTTTCATTTAGGTAAGTTTAATTTAACCCTTTGAGATATTTATAACAACTGCGCAAACGATAACTTATATGAGATTTCAACAAAGTAAGATGTAAATAAGATTTTAAGACTAACAAATAAAATTTAAATATTTTCAATAACAGTCAACCGTGTAAGTAACATTATTTATTTTGTTTAAATTTTTATTTTATTCTATTTGACACAAACCTTAAATTTAAAAAATAAAACGCTTATAGTAATTGAAGTTTAAAGTTACTTTTTAATTTTATAACATATGTCAATTTGAATTTTATTGTTTATTTTAAAATGCAAAATATATATATATAAAAAAAGAATTTGTTATCGTTGGGTTACATTGTTTCAGAGTGCAACGTACAGCTCTGCAAGCATTACAAGAAGCTTGTGAAATGTATTTAGTACAATTATTTGAAGATTGCAATTTATTAGCTTTCCATTCTAAAAGAGTAACTGTAATGAGAGACGATTTGAGACTAATTAGGCGATTAAGAGGAAGAGGTGATATTATAAATCATTAGACGTAGACTATTGACTATTGTAAGTCTGGTTTGTTTATTTTAACATTTATATATATTTTGAGATTATTAAATCAGAGTTCACCACTCATCATGTATAGACATTGATCTTTCTTATATGGTATGGTAAATTAACAAGGGTACCTTACTCTGTGTCATTAATGGGTAATCACAAGTAGAGTAATCACAACCTCAAAAAACAATAACATTGTAAAAGGGGAGACGATAACATTTTTGGGAAGAAGATATCATTTTTTTTTGTACAGCCTAATTTTATCATTACAATAAATAAGTATAGAAAACAATTTTTTAGATGGAAATATTTATTTTATTACTCTTTTTATTATTAATATATTATTATTATTATGTTAAAAATTATAAAATAATCAATCGTTTAATAAATACTTTCAACATGTCTTCATTTATGTATCTTTATTTTAATTAAAAAAAGTGCATGTCATTAAGAAAACAGAGAAATAGCAAACTTTCATTATAAAATAATATAACTTAATTATATAAAATAAATAGTTAGAATAAACTCTTGATGTATGAAATAGATTTTTTAACGAGAAAACGTGAATTTCTGTTTTTTAACTTACCAGTAATCACACTATTTTTATATTCTTTCTTGGGCACATAAATAATAAGGTTTCCTTGGGAAGAGGTTGAGATTAATAACTAAGTTTATTCAGTAGTTTATAAAATTTTGTTTATGTATTATTTTATATTCATAAATATATCATTTGTAATTATTTTATAATATAAACTTGTAATTCTATGTGTAATAACAGAATTTGTAATGGAAATTTTAAAATAGTATATATAATATATGTATAAACCTTTGATAAGGACTTTTTGCGTTTAAATCAATTTAATATCACAGCCAAACTATGGTATATTCTATTAGGTATTAGAAAAATAATGGTTAAGTGTACATTTGATTATTTGTAAATAAAAATTAAAACATTATTAGTAGACATTGGTGACAAAGATTTAATGAAAATATTAACCAATATTCACCCAATCAAATCATTCAGGTTTTCTCTTTCTGGGTTAAATCCGTGACAAAGCAAAACTAATTATTTGCGTAGAAAAATTTGAACTCAAAAGTTTTCTAGAAACTCATACATGTAGTTTAATTAGCTGCGAAAAATTCGCAGCCATTCGTCTCTACAGTGACAAGCATTATTATAATTAATTTAAAAATTATAATAAAATTACATTTAACAAAATGAAGATAATTTATTTGTTATACAATAATTTAGGGAGTACAAATCATTGAATTAGGATAAATACATTTTGCACCAATAAAAGATACAAGTGGTTCTACATTTATCAATTTCGATACATTTTCATAGATATAAATAATCACTATAAATTCATCGAAAGTGATTCTCAATAATTAAATATGTTTAATAAAATTTTATTTTATAGTATATTTGTCGAATGTGCTCATTTACTATATGATGAACTCCATATCAAAATAAGTTACATTATAAAGCTGTTTTTAGCAAACGCAAAGAAGGATAAGGGAAATATTTGTTAACATAAATGTTATTCAAGATCTTAAATAGAAAAGTGTAAATGTGAAATATTCAGCGTAAAGCGATATAGATTGGAAAACTTGAATTTACATAAAAACAGTATTATCTGATTTAGTATTTCATTGTATTTTCCATATAATTTTCTTGAGTTAAAATACTCATGTGAATTTCGGTAGAAAAGTATCAAAGCAAGTTTAATTATTAATAAAGAGATTAATACCTTCCTTTATTCTTATCTATGCTAATTATATAAATATAACAAACATTAATTTTGAGAATCTTGAAAATAAAATAAACTAGAATGATATAACAATTAAATAATATAAATCAAAGTATCAGTTCATATGATATAGAAACGTGAATTATCTTACAAACTTGATCTAACAGTGAAATGAATTCATTTACAAAATTATGCAACATCCATTTGACTACTCGATAAGATAATTATTGTTATTCATTGCGTCTTATATGTACAGTATATTACAAATATTTTATTTACAATACTGAAAAGGCTTATGTAATGTCGTAAGGCACAATTACCATTTAGAAACCTGCATATCAAATTTGCAGAGTAAGACTCGAATATCAGTTGGTCACATGCGACAAATATACCCTCGCTAGTCTACAATAAAAATTATTTACGCTAAACCGAAAATTTCCTCATAGCATTGAGGAAAAATGCAATTCTCAAACATATAAAAACAACTTTCCTTTAAATCTTTGCATTCGCCATTCGTTTGTTTCGAGGCTTTGTACATGAAATATAAAATACATTAAATATTAAAGTAAGTTTAAACAACTTACGTTTTCAATACATTTTAAACATATTATTAATGCCATTTTTAATTACATTCACTGGGGGATGAAAAGTGATAGTCTTACTTAGGACTGTTTAAGCATTGGCTACAAACATCCTACCAGTATGATTTTTAACAGTGACTCAGCATCACTTCAACACTGTCACGTTATTTACCAATGATGAGTTATCAATAATTAAATCAGCATTGGTTCTAATGTTGTATCAGTAAATATACGTCAGAAGCGATAGCCATAACTGAAACAACAGTTTTTCTTTTTTAGTATTTTACGAAGTATTCATTCTTGTGTGAAAAATTGGAATATATTTAGAATAATATTGAAATTAAAACAATAATATAATTAAAAATAAATATATTCTTTTTACATTATAAAAAACATCGTCTAACTACAAGAGACTTTGTAATAAAACCTATTATTTAATATCATAATTTTAATCTTAGTACCAAGTTAAAATGTGTAATTCATGTAATAAGAAAAAGAGGCAAGCGATTATTTTTAGAGTGGAGTCAGCCCTCAACTTTATTTCGTACGGTTACTTTAGCATCAGAATGATCGCTTATCTATTTTCCTTGTTACATAATAGATTATCAGTTTTGATTGTCAGAGATCTATTAAATTAATAATTTTTGATATATTGACTGCTCACTGCTTTATTTTTTTATGAATGATCGCACTTTGTTTACGCACTTGTCCATAAAGTTTTTCTTTCGCTTTGGCTCTACGCCAGTGGGTAGGGACAACAAGGAGCCGCGGTCCCTTTCGTCCTTAAAATCTTGATTATTATCCAATCCCGCACCACAGCTTTTCGTCTTTGTCAGCAAACTTGACGTTCTGTCTACGTTGTCATCCGGTAACAGCAACTTTTTTGATCCTTCAGTCTTCGCTTTGGTCCTCGGAGCTGGGGTCGGGTTATTAACCCACTCGACAACAGATGCTCCTTCACTTTTGCCATCTTCGTTTGAATCTCGACGCCGAGATTCGGATAATGCGTGAAGTTTGATGGATGGCGTCAACGACGATCGTTCGTTGTCAAGGAATTCAGAAGAAGGGTCGCTTCTCGGATGCAAGTGGATAAACTTCAGTTTGGGACAAGACGGTGGAAGACCCATCACCCAGCGCGACGGACTGGATGATTTTTTGAGTCTGCAATTGCAAAGAAATTGAAGTTCAATATATTTGAATACGCAGTTACCTTCTTTATATTGACAGTGCATATATTGATTTGAATTTTTACAATTTATGCAGTAATATATCTATGGCAGCAAAAAAAACCAAACAACTGAATGTATTCTTGTCTTTCAAAATAATACGGTCTTTTCTTGTGAAGATAGATATAAACATCTGGAAGAAAAAAAAAATGAAACATGGAAAAGTACATAGATACAATTTTTGAAGAAGGTTCATGCAGTCGTATCACGTGGGCACTGAGAACATGAGTTTTATAATGCCATTAATAATACTTAAGTCCTTATTAAACTAGAGCAATAAATTTCTCACTTTGGATAAATCAATAAGTTCGATGCTTGATTATTTTATTGTTTTAGAAATTTTATGTTCTCAGTGTGAATCAATTTAAATTACACCAATAGTACAATGAGATTGATCAAGCAATCTTTAATTAGTTTTTTTATGACGTTCTAAATTGTTTCCTCTGTTGCTTGAAAAATCATCATCAAGTATTTAATTATAAAAACAAATAAGAAAAGTAAAAAAGAATAAAATTAAATGAACGAATCGTGCAAGTGTCACAAAAACGAACGAAGAAACACCAATACCAATAGTTAATCAAGTACCTAATCTCGATGCCTGTATCTGAATTTACGACACGTTTTAATCCTTGCTGTAGAATAAATATCAAATTGTTACGCTTTTGTTTATTTCTCTAATGTTAATTTAAACTTATAAATAAGCAAATGAAAGATATTATTAAGTAATATAATTTACTAATATAGTTTTCAAAATTGTTATTTTTGTTTAACAATACTTTAGTACAGATAACCCGTTTTTAAGTAATAAATGATTACAAATTATTGCCATTTACCTGCTTGGTACAGCTGTGAGCGGGTCGTCTAGTCAATCGCGCCCACTTGTACTATCTTTTTCACTTGTCTTGCTCTCAGTGCTGTGCATTCTTTGATAATTCGGTGGCTGCCTCATTGTGGTTCCAGGAGTACTGGGGGTTGTAACTTCTTTTGAACCAATACTTCTTGGCATGCCTGCAGATACGTCTGATCTTACTGGTATTTCACCTCGCATAAACCTATTAGCAGTGTTAGTTATTTATTATTATTTGATAAAATGATATTATTAAAAACCAAATAATATTAGAATCCAAATTGGTTTTCTAAAATCTCATCCTTTGTCAAAATAATGCGTAAATAATTTGCATAAGTTTTAACAAAGTATAAGATACATTTATGGTAACCTGGAAAATTGTATTTTAGGATTTCCCTTTTTGAATTCCTTTCCATTCAATGAATATTTATAAATTGTACCTCTCTAGTTTGTCTACGCAAGCATCTTGATAATCGTGAATCCACCGAACACCATTAAAATGACAAACTGCTCGCATATCTTCAGGTAATTCTTCTGGTTCTGGCCATTGAAAGTTGTCAATAATTGGTATGATGTTACACTGTGACTGTAGTGCAGCTACGATTTCCTAAAATTTACATTAACATATTAGGAATTCAATAGCATAAAACGATAGTTAAAAAATGAAAAGAATTCTAAATATAACTTAAGAATCTTAAATATTTTAAACACTAGTTTAAAGTATTAAAACTATTTCTTTTTCAATTTGATTCGATTTTATTTAATCTAAATGAATAAAAATGCATTTACCCTATGCACCCAGTCCTTGCACTCTTGATCTTGAATACATCTCTCTAGCGCTGCCGGTGTTAACACTAATAAAAAGTGTTTAGCCTGTCTGATACTTTGTAACAGATTATTATCAAACTTTCCAGCCTCTAATCTCTCAACGTCAATAAATACTGAGAATCCTCGAAGTTGTAAATGGACCTTTAATAAGCTAGCCAACTGTGAGCCATTCGACCTGCGATAACTAACAAATACGTCCAGCGACTTGTCCATCGACTCGTTCGAAGACGAATTAAATTGATTATGTTGAATATTTTTAATTGAGTCCAATATCCTTAGCCTGTGAATGCTATTGTTAATGCCGCACTCCGACAGCAGTTGGTCCTCGGTCAAATTCTTAATTGATTCTTTGTCCACACCAGCATTCAACATGCTATAAGTATAAATTGAAAACTCCGGACCGATAGTTTGCAAGAAACTGTTCAAATTACCCGTATCCCTACTACTATAATCTGCCATCTTTTTGAGGTTTTGCAACTCTCTTGTGAATCGCCGTCTCCGAATACCATTTGTCAAACCAATATCTTCTTTAAGATTATCCTCAGTCAGCTGAAGTAATAAGTCGCCATCCACTCTACTCTCAGCAAAATTATCGGCATATTCTGCAAAGCCAATCTGTTTGACCCACTCACGCACGTCCTCTGTCGACCATAGTGGCACCTGTTGACTAAGTTTATGTGGAATTTCTTCATCAATGAGTTTCAGTGTATGAACTGCGTACTTGGATGCAGTAGCATTCGGACAACTGGCGACTTTCTTCAGTGGCTCGACTGCTCCAATGTCTCGGAAGATATCCGTCTTACCTTGCTGTTTCTTAATCTCCGCTTCCATGCAGAAGTGGAAAGCTGCAAGGTTGCGGGCTTCTTCGCGCTCAGAACTAAGGACTGGTACCAATCGTTTGAGCCAGTCCATGCTTTGTCCGTGGGCATGGGCCATGTTCGATTTGGCAAACTCATACGGATTGTGTGTGGTGATGAATGGCTCTACAAGATCCAGGGTGCCCGATTTAAGAACCGCCGCCTCGATTTCTTTATTGGCCACCAAGACAGTAATGGCCAGGCAGGCATAGTATTTAATATTGTCATCATTATGGAAAGCCAATGGAAACAACCACATGGGGACCTTACGTTTGATCATTGCTTCCTGGTTTTCAGCACCACCGTACAATGACAAATTTGCGAGTGCTCCGGCGCAGTGGCGTAAGATCTCGACATCATTTTGCCTACACTCGAACAGCACAGCGTCCAGGCCACCGAGTCGGATCACATCGCTGCAGGTGCCCTCGCTGTGCTTGAAAATGTGCTCAAGGATACCGGTACCAACACGCGCGTGCTCGTATGACTTGTCTTCGATTTTAGTGCAGCCGCAGGCGACGGTCACCACTTTTTCCAAACCGTGGTCGACAACGTACTTGCGATTCTCGGTCGTTAGACATTGTTCCAGTACCCGGGCAGAGGAGAACTGTAAATCGCGGTCGCTTGCTACGCAGTTGGAGATCAAGAAGTCGAGGCCACCGCAGCGCCGGAGTACGTTGCATAGTGTATAACCGAGCTGATGGCCATGCGCTGGTACCGCCCAAGCTTTGGTGATCATTTTGTCCACCAGGCCCAGCAGTTGCGGCGCTTTTGATTCGTTAACTCGGAGCTTGTCAAAAAAGCCTTCCAAGAAGCCGGAGTACTTGTCGATGACCAGTTGGACGTCTTGCTGGTTGGAAGTTGAACAGAGTAACTCAAGGTCATCCATTTGAAGATCTTCGGGCACGTCATCTTCCGTTCGAATCCCATTAATCAGCTGATTGACAGCACTAGCTGCGGTTACCATTGAAGATTTTTGAGTTAAACCTTTCGATGCGATTGTGATGCTCGATTGTGAACTCGCGGCCATGTGTTTCTCGTGATTGTAGATGCCGCTTGACGTCACTGTCTGGCGCTGCTGTTGGGCTGCCATTGCTTTCTGTAAAAAGTAAAGAATTTCTAGTCTTAGATATGAAGTGTATATTTTTATTAAATATTAATTAATTTTGAATAGCTAGATATTTAAATTTAATTGTGCATTGTCAATATCAAGTATTGAAGGTGATAAACAAAACTTCTTTTCTTCTTAAAGTGTTGGGTTATATTAAAGTGAACATGATTTTAAGAGTGGCTTGTTATAATTTGGTACTTGCATGATAGTTTATACATTCGTATGAATTATTATCTGTGTGCGAATGCTATTTTTATGAATAATAATTAATGTATAACAGCTTACTTTCTTTGACTTTACATTATAGTGCTTTAAACAATTTTATAAAATTATTTATAATTACTGGACTGTTATACTTTTATTTTTTAATTTATTGAAAAAGGTATCCTAAAAATTACAATTTAATTAAACCAAATGCTTCCACAAAAAATTTGCAATTAAAATATAAACTTATAAAAACAACAAAATCATACTTGAAAACAGTCGAATAAGTTTGAGATATCAGCATGGAATAGCTCTTTTTACTTTGATTCCATTCTTTGACAACATTTAACTGACTATTGCGTTTTCACACTGTCATGTAAATTACATTGAATACAACTGCACACTAACGGTGGTAGAACACGCTAGGAAACAATGTATAATTACAAAAACTTTGGAATATGAATTTCGTTTGATTTAGTAACGTCTGTTCAGTTTATTTTTATCGGTTGAATTTCATGTGAAATTCTATTTTTAATTTTGAATCAAGTTACAAAACACATCACACATATTTTTATATAAAAAGCAGCTAAACAATAATAATACTATTGTAACAATAATATTAATACAAACGAAATTGTAGATTCTTTACACATTACTCTTCATTACCAAAAATAAGTTGCGAAAACCGATTGAATCAAATAGCGAGTTTACAATTTGGTCCCGATGATTTCATCGTGTTACTTGAATCCCATTCAACGTGAAATTAATGCGAACTTGGAAACGTTATTAACGACACTTGTTACCAACGGAAGACGTGAACCGTCAAGAGGGGTTACATAATCGACACGGAAACGTGTTGCTCTTTCTACGTCTGAACCCATTTAACAGTGCCGGACAAAGATAATGAGCGAAGATTAATCGGCGAGAGTCACCAGAATCTATACTTTTGAATACAACGTGACTCGCAAGCAGCTCAAATAGTAACATGACTCATGGATGACTAATTTAATTAGTACCATTTTCAAATCCGGGCTTGTTTTATGTAATATGTTGATATTTCTTTAAATCCCCTAGTAGAAATTAACATGACTATGGCAGGGGTGTAGAGCATGGCAAGGAAAATTTTATTGATCTGGCCTGGATATGGCCTTGATGAGAAAAGTTGTCATGATCAGGGTCATATTGATGGCATGCGATACCATATCAGAGC